>CAJQZJ010001079.1:3230261-3251023 GCA_907164525.1 Lophiomys imhausi
TGTGTGTGTGTGTGTGTGTGTGTGTGTGTGTGTGTGTGTGTGTGTGTAATAGGCTGAAGGGCAAACCCACTACAACAACAACTATTATCTACTACTACTCTGCTAAAGGAACACAGCTGAAATGACTCCTAATGACATCTTGATCTATGAACAGATCAGGGTCTTGCTCAACTCTCATCAGAAAAGCATCTTCTTTCAGTCAATTGTAATTGACAAAACTATGACCCCAAGGAAACAGCATCTTCCAGGAACAGTAGGACTAATATACATGTGAACTCATGGAGGCTACAGCATCATGGACAAGATCTGCACAAGTTCAACCCAGATGTGATCCTAGCAGTGAGAAGGGGAAGTGAACACAAAGTCCTACTCGTAAGCAAGAAGATACTTGCAATTGATGTCTGTTGACAAAGGAAGAATCGGTTTTCTCAAATGAAGAGTCACTGAGTATATTAGCCACACTTTAGGGCAGGCCCCATGTTCAGAAGTACTTGGCTAACACAGAACAAGCAGACTCTCTCTTTCTCTCTCTCTCTCTCTCTCTCTCTCTCTCTCTCTCTCTCTGTGCATCTACACACACATACACACACGTTTTGTTGTTTTCTTTTGTATTTTTGTCTTAAGTTTATTTTTTAGTTTGTTTGCTATGTTGTTTTGTTTTGTTTGGGGGGGGGGTTGAATGAGAATAGTTCCATAGGCTCATTATTTGAATACTTGGTCTCCAGGTGGAATTGTTTGGGAGGGAATAGTAGAGGAGCAGTGTCACTGGGGGTGAATTTTGAGGTTTCAAAATCACACGCTATTCCCAGTTACCTCTCCTTCCATTTTCGACTTGCACATAAAGACACAAGCTCTCAGCTTCTGCTTTAGCACCACGCCTGTCTGCTGCCATGCACCTTACCTTGATGGTCATGGACTCTAACCCTCTGGAATCATGAGCTCCAAATTAAATGTTTTCTTTTATAAGTTACCTTGAACATGGTGTTTACTCATAGCACTTGAAAACTAACTAAGACAGGGCTTTTCTCTTTGCTTTGCTTTTTTGGTGGGGAGAGAGAAAACATGAAGTTAGGTGGAGAAGGAGGTGGGGAGGGTCTGAAAGGAATTGAGAAAGGGACAGAATAAGACAAAAATACATTATATTAAAATAATTTTAATTAAAAAAGGATTAGTAACTCCCTAAATATACTCTCTATATAATTAAATAACAAGGTAATTCATAAACTAAAAGAAAAATTAAAATATAGATACTAAATATCTACCTAATATATATTAGAATAAAAACAAAATGTAAATACTGTAAAATATGTCTTCTTGCTGAAAAGACATACAAGATAGAATTTTTAAATGTGTATAGTTATAATGGGGAATATTCTGATATTATTCTAATAATATTATTCTTCATAATATTCTGTATGAAGCTACTGCAATAGGAGTTAATATTTTAGTAAAACAAAAACTCTCTTTCAAATTATTTCTAAGTACCTTAAACACTTCAGCTTAACATACAGCATGTAAGTATACATTGCTCAGCAGTCTTCCTCAGTTCTGAACATTATCTCATGTATGGGAGTTTCGCATGCTCTCTCTTGCAGAAGTGATGCCTGTCATGCACCCACAGTGATATTTCAGATTGTTTTTCAATGTGAGAGTAAAATGCTATCAATATTGCAATTACCCAGCCTACCCTAAACTCAACAGCATACTTCCAAAAGCAATTTAGTCTTTATTCCACTTTTTAAGGCCTTCAATTTAGTTTTATAGAAACATCACCATTTTCACACTCATATTTCACTGTTTTAACTAATATGAAACTGAAAAACAATTACATATTATGAATCAATTTCAAACAGCATGAACAAGGCATAGGGCTCCAGCTCAGGGTAGAGTGTTTGCCTAGCTCGTCCCCTTGGCCAGTGTAGAGCAAACACCTCCAGTACAAAAGCACAGATTTTTTTGCATGAAGTACACTTTTGCATCACAACTGAGAAATCTTTCTGAGGTCACAAAGCTTTTCTCTTGTGTGTTTTAGCGTGCCTTTATACTCAGCTCTGTCATCCATCTTAATTCCTTTTAACATAGTTCAAAGTACAGAGTGGATTTAGACCCGTGCTATAGAAAGAACAGTGTTGAGACTATGAAAGGACAAACCAGAGACAGAGGGAAAAACATTCACAGATCACATCCAATAATTAAGTTGTATATAGCACAATTTTTATTCAAAAACTCTTAAAAGTCAATAATAGCCTAAATTTTACAATGTACAAAATATTTGAGCAGACATTTCACCAAGGAGACATATATATGACAAATAAGCACACAAAATATTCTCACCATCTTGGGTTTCCCAGGAAATGCAAACATTAACACCAGGTGTAAATGCACGCCCATAAGAATGACTGCAACTAAAACAACTGGCCATACCAGGGACCCACACTGTGAGTGCAAAGCAAACTCTAGAGCCACCTTGGAGACAATTACAACCTCCCATGATGTTTCATGGGATTACAAGTACAATGTAAACATGTGAAGTTAGTCCTTGGTATGTACAAGTATTCTAGACTGTTATTCTCATGTACCGTAGATGTAAATTGATATGATATTTTCAGAATACAAAATGGCATATCAGGAGACAAACACATTTGGGGTAGAGATGCTAGTCTTCCTAGAATCCAATCTCATTACACACACACACACATCTTATGTGCACTATCAGAGACCACATCTCCCAGCATCTTTGCAAACAGGTATAAATAGTTCACTAAGTTCTCACCAAGAGGATGGATGCCAAGGAAATGGGTGCTACCTTCACATCTAACACCAACAACTTTGGGCATGAGGTCCTTCCTCCCTTTGTCATGAAAGGCTGAACACAGAGTAGTCCTTGATCTAGTTTGAACCATCCAATCCTCAATAGATGGTGGAAAACTAAAAAGGAATAATCAGATCCTTAGATGACTGGGGGCAAAGATGGAGTGAAATCATGGTACAAACTTCTGGAAAACCTTACATCAAAGAGACAGTAGTGTCTCTGGGTGTGGTCTGAGTAATAAACCAGTCATATAGAAAAAACAATTTATACAATAGAAAAAACATAGCTTTTTCATTTGTCACAAGACAGACAGACAGAAGAAGACAGACAGACCTACCCAACACACACACACACACACACACACACACACACACACACACACACACATCTTACATGGCCAAGAAACAAAATATTGGAGCCTCCAGAAACCCTCCCCTTGTCCCCATCATGAATCTACACCATACCTAAGTTGTTTTAACTATGGAAGCTAAGTGTTCTTGCCTTGTTTTCAATGTAACAATCTCCTAAACTATTTCATTATTAATAGAAATGGAGAACACCTTGTCAATGCCTCATGTGTTCAGGTTCCTTTTATTACCACGGTTTAGCTTTCAGACTGACAAGTAAAACATTTATAAAAGTGTTCAGTTGATATTCCTGGAAAGCCTGATCTTTTCTGAAGGGAAATGGAGGAGGAGTGGATCTTAGGGAGAGGGAAGTAGGTGACAGAGAACTGGGGGAGTGGAGGGAGGAGAAACTGCAGTCAGGATATAATGTTTGAGAGAGAAAGAAGGAAGGAAGGAAGGGAAGGAAAAGTTACCCAATAACCACACCTTGAGGTAAAAATTATATGCTTTGGAATCTTTATAGTAATGTATTCATGCAATACAGCATGTGTTGAGTTCTGAATGTGAAAAGTGTAGTATGAATGCTCTCAGCACTTAATAGAACACACCTTTGCCTTGCAAAAAACATGAATTCCTATTACATTATGAATCCTGGGCTTCCCTTGTAGTGAAGGCCCAGGGACTTCTCAATCTTTCTTTGTTGCCCTATAGAAAATCTCCTCTGAAGACTTGGTTTGAGATGCTTGAATTAGAGTGAAGAAATTTCAGTTAACAGAGAATGGAAGTGAAAACTGAAACCATGGGGAAGATTCACTCCCTGAAGACAGAGGAGACAGCAGGCTTGCAGTAAACGTTTGTAGGATGGTGCGATGATTGGTCTTGTCAATTTGACTTAATTTAGAGTCACCTACAGTGAGGGCATCTGTTGTTTTAAAAAACTGAAATATCCCAGTCATTTTATTCTACCAATGAAGACTTAGGAACCAGATGCTAGGGTGAAAGCCTAGTAGATCAGAGAGGCAGAGAAAGTACTCAGCTGACGTTCCTCTTCAGCTGAAAACCCTAGAGGGAAAAGCCCAGAGCTAAAAAGCCCAGAAAAACCTAGAGGAAGAAACCTTGAAGGAGAAAATCTTCTGAAGGAGAAATCTTTCTGAAGAAGAGAACTCAAAGGAAGAACTCCCAACTCCTTCTCCACGCTGTCTTAAATACCCCTCAGCTCAATGTCTTCCTCTCTGTTTAATCCCTGTCAGCTGGTTTCTTGCTCTGCCTCTTGACATAAGGTTAACTTTATTTAATCCTGTGTACAGAAAGCTCTTGGATTAAAGGTGTGTGCTAGGGCAGATACACATCACAAGTACTTGTTCACAGTAAACAGAAAGCTCTAGGATTAAAGGCTGAGCCATTCCACAGTTGGAAACAGGTTTTTCAATTCACAGTCTCGGGGTATATAATGTGATCAAATATTCTTCAACAAGCATCCACAAGAGGATGGCTGAGGGGGACTGTCCCACGTTCAGTGGTGCCTCATGGTTGCCAAAGAACACAACACACATGTGCCTGCTTTCTCTTTTCGAGCACATGCATCTCTGACTGTTGTTGTCCTTTTTATGCCAGTGTATGTCTCTAGCTTCTTCATCTTTCCATTATGGACTCAGTTCCGGAAATTCGTCAAGGAAACATCCATGCCTTCCTTGCAAAATTGAAATGTCTGAAGTGTCCACCTTCTTCAATCAAGTAGCTAGTGAGTTCTTTGTATGTCCAGAATACAGATGGTTATTTTTGGACTCCCCAGCCTTTGTTGTGTAAGCCAACTTAATAAATTTATGTTATATTATATTATATTATATTATATTATATTATATTATATTATATACAATGTATAAATTCTTATAAAGGTTTACTCAATAATCATATTTATTACCTCAAAAAATTAATTCTGTCACTCTGTAGCATACTGCTTAATGTAGCTGCAGATAACTTAGGTAACTGAAAGGTGTGTTCAGATGAACAAGCTGTATGCCACCCTCCAGAAATGACAGAGACTATGGTAGAAGTGGGGGGGGGGGGGGAGTGGAGGATCTTCACCACAGCTTCCACCAATGAACAGGACACCTGCCAACACTCATCCCTACCGCCATTTAAAGCAGTCATCACCAGAAGACAAGGACCAGCCCTCCATACTGGGCTGTAAAGAAAAAAATAAAAGAGCCACCACAGGTCAAGGATAAGGATTCCTTCCCAATTTGCTTGGGCTGAAGAATCCTGGGGTTTCTAGTAATACTGATTAAAGAGAAGCAATCAACCTCCATGGGTGGGAGCCCTAGCAGATACATTTTATTTAGGAAAATAAGAAACATGGGAAGTGCCATCTCACTGTTCATTTAGATTAGTATCACCACAAGAAAACAAGCCATGTCAAACAACAGGACAAAAAGCAATTGTGGTATAAGATATGTGTTTATTAAAATCTTCTAAAAAGTTTGTACAGGTATTAAAAAGCTTTAACAAGACCAGATATATAAGGAATGCTTATGAAATATTTCAAGGTAAATACAAAGCAAAGTCTTCTTAGCAGAGTCATTTCTGAGAGACTGTTCAAATAAAGACTAGAAAGGAGTAGGAAAATAAAGACTTGTCTTTATTTATGTCTTATCATATATTTTGAGAATGCTTTTTTTGTTTCCTTAACTTTTATTGTTATTATATTTCTTATCCTACAGTTGTGATTTGTATCTTAATGATTTATGGCCAATCACTTGCAAAGATTCAATACAACTTAGCTCTTCTATTGAGTGATCTATTTAATCATTTACTCAAAAAATTTTATCAAGTACATACAAAGGTACCAAGCACCATATCGGATAGTATTACAATAGCAAATATAACAAAACAAAAATGGACCATATTCTGGAAGAAGAGCAGTCATGAACAAAACAACAGCATGGGTATGTGCTTAAACCAAAATTTTAACTTATTATTCAAGCTGCATCTTGGAAAATTAGTACATAATACCCTGTAGGTAACCTTGTCATTACAATTCATCAGGCTGAGACTTGAGGGATATAGAACAGGTTAAAATAAAGACTTCATGGAGATATACCAGAAAATAGCAAGTCTTACTTTGGGTCAAAAAGGAGCCAGCCATCATAACAGAATTGGAATCACTTACTAGACAGTCTTCTTTGTGGTAGAAGTCAGGTCTCCTTAGTGAAATTAGTAGGCAGTTCAGATTAACATATGGCAGACATAGGGAGGAACTTGGCACCCCTTTACAGTTGATCTGGATGGAACCAGTTGTGGCCAAAATATATGCCCTGTAGAAGGAGCATTACTAAGAAGCCTCACAAGCCACACAGATGACGTTGTTAGCCATGAGAAGCAACAGGAATCCTGGGAGATCCACCACTGACACTGATGCACTGTTGTAGGGCTGAGACTTGGGAAAGTCCTTGAAAACATTTGGTAGCCATGGCAATGAGAATGCCAAAACCCACTCTGCTGATCATCATGACAGGTGAAGAGGTTTAAGTCAAGATCCACACAGTCTCGAACACCCTCTCAATGCCCTGCCACCCAGTCTTACGTTCACCCACTGGGAATCCACACCGGGATAGAGCAAAGCAAGTACGCCATTGGCAGAGTTTAGACCACTGCAATCCAAAGCAAAAACATGCCACAGATCTGCTAAGAGAGAATCCTTTAAAGTATCCCACATTGTAACCTCAGAGTGCCATAAAGGTGAGTGTGAGATTTCTGGGTAGAAAAGATGAGGGAGATCACAGAGGCAATTCTTGACTGATTGGAAAGACCACACTACATCAGCAGTCGGAACAGATTGACTTTATAAACTGGCCACGACATTGTGGTGAAGGTAGACTGGGCTTTCAAATTGTTAAAATAATGCCCAAAAAACTTTGAGAATGAAAGACTTGATGGGACAGCCATAAACCAGACCATCCTACCGGGACCTACACCAAGAATATTAGTATCCTTTAAAGAAACTTAAAATAGTGCTAAGTGTTTGGGTTTTTTTTATAGGTATTAACGTGTTTTTAGGTATTAAGGTATTTTTAGACAGATTATAGATTTTAGATTTAAGGTTTAGGTTATAGGATTTAGGTATTTTATAGGTGATTTTTAAGTATTAATAAATATAAGTGTGATAAATAAAAATATCTTGTTACACTTCTTGATGTGCAGCATAGATTTTTTTTATGGGGTATTAGTGAAAGTGCAACCTCCATGCCACTACCAATTAGACGATGCAGTATACAGGGAACTAACAAAAATCATGCAGTGTTGCAGCACAGGTGATCAGAGAGGGCTCCAGATACTCCATTATTAAAAAGTTGCAGAAAGAGTTTGACTGATGGAGCCAACACTATGTACAGAAGAATACCAGAAGGGGGCATGAGAGCTTAGGCACAGACAACTCACAGCAACATAAAGAAAGAGATCACTGCTTTTAACCTCTCTCCTGTCTCCTGTCTCTTTTCTTCCCCCTCCTTCTCTCTCATCTTCAAGTAGTGTTGAACATTGGCAAAACCCAACCAAAGGGACAAGAGAAAAATCAGGATACATGGAACCCCAGCTAGTCTCCCGTGATGGGAAAAGAAATAGAGTGTAGCGAAAGTGCAAATGGAAGGTATCCAACATAGATGCCTACGAGAAGACCCAATTTGATTCTATACTTCACTGTTTGACAATGAACCTGAGACAAGTATTCCAGCAACCATGAAAAAAGGTCTGAAAGAGTCACCATCATTGAGTCCATGCTGGCCACATAATGTCCAAGGTCTGCTCCCAAGACATTCCTACTTTCAGGAGAGAAACATCAGGGAACACAAACACAAAATTTAAATAGTAAATGGATATGTATGAAAGTTCTAAACAACGATAGCAGTTAGGTAAGTGTTCTATAAAATGAATTCAGAGACATACCACTGCTCCTTTATCAGAATGACCTCACTTTTAAAAGACTGATAATGGCAGATGTTGTCAACTATGCAGGACAATTTGAATTTGTTTACTCCAGTACACTGGATCGATCACTTTGGAAAACTAGCACTATTTCTAAAGTCTAAGAACATCACGTGACTATATTAAAATGTATATTCAAAAGAAATGGGTGCATACATCACAAAATACATGATACAGAATATTCTGATAAGTTCTATTTACAGCATACATCCCAAGATGCCTAAATGTACAGAATGGAAGAGAGAGAACTGAGTTCTAGTGTTTTCACATAGTAGAAAGCTATTCGAGAATAAAATGAGATGCTACCTGTAACAAGGTGTGCGACTGTCATGGATATTATAACAAGTTAAAGAAAAGGCAAAAAGAAACCCATATATTATACAGGATTCATTTGTATGACACCAAGGACAATGCAAAACTAAGTTAGTCAAAGGTGACGACGTCACTATTGTGCCCGTAGTGTTTACCTCCGGGTTAAGGGCGCTGACTTAACCCAGAAAAGCATGGGGCACCCCTGGGAACGCAGAGACGGCTCCAACTCTTCATCAAGGTGATCGTTAAGATGTACATGCAAGTGCCCCTGGGCTGCACACATAGCACAAGTGTACTTTCTGCCTATTGCGCTGAAGGGAGTTGAAAGTAATCCGATTCCACTCTTCAAACTTCCTGAGTCAGGGGAACCCCACACAGACTTAGCAAAATTAAAATGAACGCAGTCTATGGTGAAACCCTGACATGACAGGGGCCACTGCAGATTCCAGGAGCAATTGAATTGACTCAGTGCTCTCTCATAATGAGATTCTGCAAGTTTGGATTTCGCTGAGAGCACAGAGAGACTCCAAAGGAGCTATTAAGAACGGTTGAACAAGCTGTTATATTCCTTTCTTGAGCATATTTTTTAATGAAAAGGATATTTGAATACCTAACTGTAAATGAAATGGATATTTAAATATACCAGTTAGGTAAGTCAATGGAACTTCATTAATGTCTAATAAACTAAGTCAAGGATTTTACAATAGGAAAGGATAAAAAAAAATGGAAGGTGCTTTTCGCTCATTTACAGACAATTCAATTCAATAGTTTTCATGCAGAAACCCAAGGATATTTTTATTGAATTCAATCCTTGAATTGTTTCTAGCTAATGGGCCCTCTCCTATTTACAGCATCATTTTCCATTAAGGACAACTCTGAAAGGAAAAGAATGGAAAGTCTCTGTTTTCCTTGAAAGATCAACACTTCCTTGGCTCCCTTTACTGTTTGTTCTCTTACAAAAGCATCCTTTTTATCAAACAGGCTGGAATCTTCCAGGAACTGAAATTTACATATGTAGAGATGATACTATAAAATGGTAACCAGCCCAGAGAGAAAGCAATCTATGATCTTGAAGGGAATTTCCTGGAACCAGTGGCTACCTCATGCTGAAAGATGAGACTCAGAGTTAGGTGGTTGTAGTACATGTCTTTAATCCCAGCACTTGGGAGGGAGAGGCAGGTAGAACTCTGAGTTCAAGGTCAGCCTGGTCTGCGGAGTGAGCTCTAGGAGAACCAGAGCTACACAGAGAAACCCTGACTCAGAAAAGAAAAGGAAAGAAAAAAAAAAAAAGAATGAGACTCAATTACAAACCCTTCTTCAGGACAGCAGATCTCACTTTGGATATACCTTAACTTTAAAATGCACCCAAAATATCTTACACTGAATGCTCCTTATGAAATATGAAATGGTTTGGAGATGCTGTGGTCACCCTCTAGTTTAGAAAACAATATCAAAAGCCTTTGGGGGGGGGGCTTTACAAAAGGTCACATTTATGCCACAATCCACCACCTCACTATTAAACCTAAGCGCTGTGAAAACAAAAAACAAAACAAAACAACAACAAAAAAAAAAAAACCATTCCCTTCCAGTCTGGGTTCTTTGAGGGATGGACTGAGCCTTACTTTCCTTTTCCCTGGAATTACACAACTATAAATTGTACCCAAACCATGGGTTTAAGTGATCAAAACAACATTCAAAATGCACAGGAGGACACTGACAGGAATTCAAATCTCATTTTAAAAACATGTGATGGATTTTACCTTAGTTGGCTATGGTAAGAATGGGCCCACAGCCGGGCGGTGGTGGCGCACGCCTTTAATCCCAGCACTTGGGAGGCAGAGGCAGGTGGATCTTTGTGAGTTCGAGGCCAGCCTGGTCTACAAAGCGAGTCCAGGACAGCCAGAGATATTCAGAGAAACCCTGTCTCAAAAAACCAAAAAAAAAAAAAAAAAAAAGAATGGGCCCACAAGCTCAGGTAATTGAATGCTTTGTCACCAGGGGATGGCACTACTTGAGAGTGTGGCCTTGTTGGAACAGGTATGTGTGTCACTGGAAGTGGGGTTTGGGGTTTCAGAACTCCACATTAGGCACAATGTCTCTCTCTTCTTGCTGCCTTTGGATCCAGGTGAGGAATTCTCGGCTACTTTTCTGGCACCATGTCTGCCTTCGTACTGCCGATGCTTCCTGCCATGATGATAGTGGATTAAACCTTTGAAACTGTAAACCAACCTCAATTAAATGCTTTCCTTTATAAAATTGCTTGATCATGATATGATGTCTCTTCGTAGCAATAGAACACTATGACATGTGACTTTTAAAGCCAGTGTTAAAATAGAGAGCTGATATGTCTGACAAGGCTTTCTCTACTAACCACAAGGAATCTTTTCTCTTATACCTCTACCACTGACCTGAAATTTCTTCCCTATTTTTTGCTTATATAACTACCTGGGATTAAGAATTCAGGCATCTCCCATTGTTGCATCTTGA
Source organism: Lophiomys imhausi (assembly GCA_907164525.1). Taxonomy (NCBI): domain Eukaryota; kingdom Metazoa; phylum Chordata; class Mammalia; order Rodentia; family Muridae; genus Lophiomys; species Lophiomys imhausi. The sequence continues at coordinate 3,241,200 of CAJQZJ010001079.1, forward strand.
AGGCCCTGGGAACAGTAAATGGCCCTTGAGACATTAAAAGATATTTTCCTCTGATACTAGCTGTCTGATCCTAAACAACGTGGGGTATAGCCACCATTAGGAAGTGAATAGTGTCCAAATGGCTCCACTTTCTGAGGAAGAAGGCTCATAGACCTCCAGATCAAAATCCTTTGCGCTTTAATCCTTGGAGTGCCTTATGTTTTCCTGACTGAACCTTGATATTTCAGGTTATACAGTGAATTATTATGACGTTGGGAGATGTTCCTTATTTATTGTTTGATTGATTGATTGATTGATTGATTGATTGATTGATTTTTACAGAATTACACAGTTAACATTCTTTACTAACAATGTGAGTTTCTACAAATTTCCAAGTCCTGAATTGGCTCCTAGACAAAAGCATGGGATTTGGGTCCTGTATGCATCAGCTCACACATTTATTAATCAGTAATGGGTAGCTTTATGAATCTGATACTTTGCTCCTTTACGTAACAAGGATAACTTATGAAAGGGTTTATTTTGCTCACAATCTGAGGGTTTGGTCTGCCTGTTAGGGAAGGCAAAACCGGAAGAGTGCTCTAGCTATGGCACCAAGAGGCCAAGACAGCAGGTGGCGTCCTGTTCACAGTCAGGATGCAAAGCCCTAAATGCTGGTACTGCCCTCTCTCTGCCCTTTGTGCTCCAGGACCACTGCGCACAGGATGGTGCAGCCCACATTATATGTTGTGAAGCCTTCCCTCTTCAGTAAACTTTTCTAGAAACATCCTCATAGACATACCCTGAACTGTATTTCCATAGAGACTTTAAATCCAAATTAATAACTGACAATAAGCATTACACCTCATTGTAAGTATATTTCAATTGAAGAGTTCTTTTTTTTTAACCTTCCCAATTTATTTATTTTTTTCAACATTTATTCAAGTTACAATCTGATCAGAGCACCTTCCCTCCTCCCCTCCCAGTCCCACCCTCTTTCCTCTCTCCCTCCTAACCTTCTCTTCAGGTGAGGGGGGTTCTCCCATATCCACCCCCCTCAGTTTTTCAGTCACATGAGTGCTAAGAGCTTCCTCTTGCTCTAGGGTCTGACGTGGCAGCTCAGCTAGGGTAAGGTGTCCCAGTAACAGGCAATAGAGTCCATGACTGAGGTAGCCTCCCCACTACTTGCTAAGGGATCTGTATGTAGACCAGGTTGCCTATCATCTATATATGCATAGGGGGGTTCTAGGTCTAATCTAAGCTTTTTTTTTGGTAAGCCTCTAGGGACCTAGGTTGATTGGTTCTGTTAATATTCATGTATTGTTCTTATCCTCTCTGGGTCTCTATTCCTCCTCCCTCTCTTATATAGGACTGCCTCAGCATCTGTTTTGATCTGCTGCTGGGTAGAATTTCTCATAGGATAGTTATTCTAGGTTCCTGACTCTTTGAATCTGTGGGTTGTAGGATAATTATCCTGTACTATATGGCTAAAATCTAGTTATAAGTGAATACATACCATGTGTATCTTTCTGGGTCTGTGTTAGCTCACTCAGGATGAGCTTTTCTAGTTCCATCCATTTGGTGGAACATCCAAATTGCATGATTTCCTTGTTTCTGATAGTTGAGTAGTATTCCATTGTGTAAATGTACCACATTTTTTTTATTCATTTGTCGGTTGAAGGACATCTCCTCAACTATGTTCATAGCAGCTTTATTTGTAATAGCTAGAAACTAGAAACAATCCAGATGTCCTTGTGGTTTGGGGTAGAATCTTTTGGATATATACCCAGGAGTGGTATGGCTGAGTTTTGAGGTAGAACTTATTCACAGTTTTCTGAGATAAATTAATGAGTTCATTATTAACATATAGTGTTTCTTAAGTAGCATTGAACTCATGGCAAAATAACTACATAATTCATGTATGGATGAAAGTAATTTCGTGCACATATTTCTCCTTACAACATATAACAGCTTTGGGATCACTGCAGCTCTTCAGCACTATGCTTGGGGCTACCTTAAGCAATGAAATCAACAAAAGGGATAAAAATGCACTTTTTTAAACTGCCACTGTAAAGATATCCTGATGGTATAAGAACGAAAGCAGAAACTTATGGTGGCACTTCATTCTCTCTCAACTGAAAATGCATGCTTCACTATCCCTCACCTGCCTACAGATAACCATGAGAATATAATGAATGTTATTTACAGGCTGTACATAAATTTGAGAAAGGAGACAAATTCAGAAATATGTACCCTGTTAACAAGGAGGACTGGCTGTGTTGGATAAACTCGGTGCCTTTTCAGTTTGATCAGTGACAGAATCAGGACCAGAATTCACAGCCTCTGCGTCTACACCTACCCCTACCCAACTCAACTCAGAGAGGTTCCTGTCTTCTTTTTCTATTTTTAGTTAATAAAAGTAGAAAGAAGGACTGACTTTATTCCTATCTTTCTTCTAACTTTCTGTTGATTCTTTGTGATTTTCACATCATGCACCCAATCCCACTCATCCCCCCCATCCCTTCATATCCTCCCTCCACCCTTGCAACCTGCTTCCCCCAAAGAAAATAAAATAAGATAGAATTTTTTAAAATCCTGTGGAAGGTATAGGGTATCACAGTAAGTCACATAGTATACCCTTTTGTCCACACATCTTTACCTGCAAATGTTCATTGCAATGAGTCATTGGTCTGTTTCCTGGCCTCTAGCTTCTGCTACACTCTCAATACTGGATCCTCACCAAGACTCCTCTTGGATATGCTGTTGTTGCCCTGTGCCATAGAGATCCTGCAGCTTTGGATCTGTAGCAAATGAATTTATAACATAAAATTTCTCAAGAAAACAAAAGGTCTTTTGAGGTCTACTTGTTGGGAAGCATGCAGTGAGGAATTGGCAAAGCTACAGGTTTAATACAGGCTTATTACTCTTCAGTCAATAATCAATTGTCAAAAATGAAGTGGGAGTGGATTCATACGGATACTTCATTGTTCAAGGTCAATATCTATCTGTCTCTACCTTTGCCCATGCCCACCCTTATTCCTATCCCTGGGTCTATATCTGCATCAGTGCTGGGATGGAAACCAAAGTTTTGTATTCTCTCAGTCAGCTACACTCCAAGCCCGATAGCCCATATGTTTACAGGTATCTAGTTAATTCAGACATATCAATACAAGATATCTAAGCAGAAACAGATTCCACGGGAAATTAAGAGAGAATCAAGCAGGAACTCTCTAAGCTCACCCACAGAAAAGTCTATAGTACAGTCCAGCAATTGAAAAGATCCCCATTACCCCCTAACCTGGCATATAAATAAACATGGCATAGACATGAGATTTGTCATTAGCTAAAAACATGGAGAAGATCATAATGTTCACTGTTTTGCATCTGTTCTTCAGAATTTCCAAGAGCCTTGTTTAGTGCAATGGGGCCAATTGTGTACCTCACCAATTGTGAGGTATTGGAAACAGATTGCATGCCCACTCCCTGATACTTGGATAGAACGAAGATTCTGCCTATTGGGCTAAAGGCAGATAAATCCTGGGAGATGCTCAGAAATGAATCTGTCTAGCATCAAAAGAAACCCACATTTATAGCAGCTGATTTATTTGGTTGATACACAGTATTGCTATAGTTTATAATTTTTAAGGCATGTGAACTGGGACATATTAGATATTACAGAAGGAGTGAGCTGATGATTTACAGAACTTCATATCAGGCCTGTTGACCTTCTCAATAAGAAAGGTTGGTGGTCGTAACAGCACTGAAAAACACGGCCCTTGGGAATCAATTTAATGTAGAATAAACTCTTTAACAAGAGATAACCATATCAGCTGCACCATCTGAAGATTATGCTGCTGCTGTGAAAAGCACGTTTCTAATAAAAAATTCATAGATTTGTTTTTGAAAACATATGTTCCCATCAGAAACAATCCAACAACTTCTCTGATACAAGCATCCTCACTTTATAAGACCATCACATTTAACAAACAAAAACAGAAGCATGAGGCAGGGAAAGGCCATTCTTTTCCCCAGTAAAAATGGATGCTGGTACAATTTTCTTAATACCCTAAGACATAATTCATTGGTCACAAAACAATGATACACCTGTGTGCCCTTTGTTCTTCTTAAAATACACCCATCTGGTCCCCAATGCAAATCATGTTAGTTTAGTTTATGGGCGAGCTGATACAATCAATAGATGGATTTAGCCATCACTGGTACTTCCGACCAGCATCCTCACTCAGAAGCTGATCTTTGGAGGTTTTGTCATCTCGGTTATCAGAATCATATGCCAAACAAATGCCCAAAGCAGTCGATCTTAGCATATCTTTAGCAAAATCAAGGTAAAACATTTGAAAATGTCCATTCTTATTAGCACAAATATTCAGAAAGTGTGTTGACTTCTCTACCAAACAGAATGTGTTTCTGAAGTGGGCTGCAGCTTGATTGATGTTTGGCTCTGGCTTTTATTTTTCATGCCAAGTCCCCACAGAAAAGGTCAAAATTAAGACAAAGATTTTGTTTTTTGTTTTTTGGTTTTTTTTTAATGAAACTTGACCCTCCTCAGACATTGGATCAAGTTGAATCTATGCAAATCTATATAAAATAGTTTAATGAATGTTGAGATGCACACTCAAAAGCACAGAGTATGTGTGGGGAGTATTGTCAGCCTCCTGCCGGCAGCTGTCTTGGCTGATCTTCCTACTGTGGCAACTGTTTTGCTGTATGCAAATTTCTTCTACTTAAAGATCCTGCATGTGTATCTATCCTGGGATTCGTGCTACTGCTCCATGCCATCTATTTGTGCCTCTATTCCCCTGTTACATACATAATAACCATTCCTTAGTGATCTGTGCTTTCTCTAGGCCTACCATACTATGTGGCATATAATGACCCCTTAAAGACTACATTACAATTGGATTAAGTATGCATATAAATATTCTGCTGGGGTCAGAATCACTGGGACTCACCAGGAATTTCCTGAAACTCTTCCTGAAGTCATTCTATAAGCCAAATTGAACCACCATATTTTATAGAGCAAATTTACTCTGAGCCTCTACAATGAGCCCTGTAAAGGATAGAGAAAACTTATGATGTGGTTTTGCCCTCAAAAAGTCCTTACTAAGAATGATGTCACAAAGCTTAAATCCAACAAGCTAAAGAACACAAAGAAGAAAGCAGGGCGTGTAGATAGATGAGTGATTGGCATGTGAGTGAGGCCGGTAAGAACAGCTACGAAGACAAAGGCACTTACTTCATCACGATGAAGCTGTATGAGGGGGAGAGTCATAGGACGAGCAGGATTTGATGCAGATCGTAGAGGGGAAATTTTCTGTACTTTGCAAAGAAAGGGCAGAATCCAGAAAGGAGTCCATTTAAAGGACTGTTATCAGTCCTTTCCTTTTATGCCTGTTTCCAGTCAGCACTGAAATGGAAATGGTGGCAGAATGAATAGTCCAAAGCAGTGCACAGGGGAGAAGGGGCACAAACCATGATGGATGGGAAGGATGCAGTCAGTGGTTCTTCTTCCTCAGTGTGAGGAACTCCAGACGGCTGCTGTGGGACACTTAGACTGTGCTACCTGGAAAACGAGCATTGAGCTAGAGTGAGCTGTTTCAACGAATATCATCTAAGAGCTGTAGAACTAAGATCTAGAGAGAAAGCTTTCTATCCCCAGCACTCCCAGTCAGACCAGGATCCTGCAGACCCCACCGATTCCAGGTGCATAATGACTCCTGGACTCTCCAAGGGAAGAAGTGGAACTTGGAATCACAAGCCACGATTGCTGGAGATTGCCAGGGCAGTGCCCTGTAGCACAGCTCCAAAGCTGGTCTAACATTAATTCTAGTTGCAATTCAGCTTTAAAATGGGCAGGCTATGAAATAACCTTCTAAAAGACAAAGTATGTTCTAAAAAATGTTAAATTTGCCAGAGCTGATGTCATAGGCCTCTAATCCCGAGTTGAGGCAAGAGGATCACAAGGTCAAGGCCTGCCTGGGCTACAGGGTAAGTTGCTGACCATTTGGGGCATGTTAGCGAGACTCTCTCAAACTAAAAAAACCAACAAAACAAACAAACAAACAAAAAACAAAAGCAAAATCAGAACAAAAACTGAAGTAAAAATTAAATGAAAGCTGAGGTGGTAGCTCAGTGATAGAGCATGCGCCTAGCATGGGAAAAGCCATGGGTTCAATTCCCAGCACCAAATGTGCACACGAAAGTTTACTTTTAGCTTGAAAACATGGAGCCTTGGAAATATATCCATAACACCTACATCCTTTAGTAAAATTTCATGAGAAAATTTTGAGTGGGTACAATCATTTCTCTTAGAAGTTCTGTCTCTCTCTCTCTCCCTCTGTGTGTGTGTGTGTGCCTGTGTGCATGTACATGTATGTCACAAAAATTGAGTTTGTCAAATTTCCTAGAACAATCAGTCAGTCAAAGATATTCCACAAGTACTTATGAATCCTTAGTGAAGTAATAATTTTTATACGACAAGAAAGGGCATCATCTTCTTTCAGGATGGCTATATGAAAAGTATTTTAAGCCTTGGTTCATACGCACTAATTAGTATTTATGCCAATGTTTAAACATCCTTAACTTGGATCTTCTCCAAGATAACCATTCTGCCACAAGAAAAATAACTAGACCTGATGGTTACTGCTTGAGAGAAGGACTATGCTCTCAACTGATTTTATCATCTAAGGATCTGGTTGCCTGGCCTGATCAATATCAGATAGTTAGCAGGAATGCAGAGGTGTCAAGGCCTAACTTTAGGGATCAGCAATGGTCCTTTTTACGGCATTCCTGTATTTATAGGCCTTGCTTGAGTATGTTAAGCTCTGAGAAGAATTTTCATCAATGGAGGATGTTATGCTTGGGTTCCTAGAAAAAGTTGGACATGGTTGAACTCCTGCCTGCAAGGACTGTGTGCAGAGCAAGGCTGGGGAGATGTCAAAGGTGAAGATGAGCTGTGTAAGGAAGGCTGTTCAGACAGATGCTGGACAGAAACATCACCCGAAACTGTGATAACGAAATGTTCCTCGGTTGCTTATTTGAGTCAGAATTCCAACCACAATAGTTCTAGGGACTCACAGGTGACATCAGGGACGTGGTGAGTCACTGTCCTGCATTGTTTATTTAGATTTGAGCCCTGGCCAACATTGGCTATTAAAGGAAAGTGAAGTAGGAACAGGGTGGCTCCTTCCTTCAAGGGACCTTTCATGGTGTCTTCATTCCTGCAGTTCAACAATGTGAAGGAGCAATAGGGTCTTTTTGTCAATCTGTCACTCATTGCTAAAGATGCGGTTTTATATGTTAATGATTCATTGGGTCAAACTACCTAGGTCTGCTCTAGAATATTCCAGAGCACCAAGAACTCTGGCTATGGGGTTTTCAGGCCAGATAATAGTTCGAGGGGGGAAGGGAGGCATGCCTGCCTCTTTCTTCTCTATATTTCTTAATACTGGTGAACGTGGAAGGACTTCCTTGTTTAAGGTTAGTGTCAAATTACAAGGATAGCTGGAAGCCTTGAACTAATAAGAGCTTGCTGATTGCTGCTAACAGATGCTTATATTAGTTTAAAACCTGTGTGGTACAGGTACAAGATTTTTGTAAATCTGTTTTAGTCTTTGTTTCTTTTCCTTCCCTGGATCAAAGAGTTCGTTCTATTTTTGTTTTTGTTTTGATCAGCTAGGGGATGGATATATTTCTGAAGAAATAGTATATTCTCTCTACCCTGCTCACATTTCAAATTTCTTTTTCCTGAGTGTCCTAAATCAATCTCTTCAGGGACAGTAAGGTTGTCCCTGGTAGTCATTTCTTTCCTATGGTTAGCAGCTGTTATGATTTGAATATAAAATGGCTCCCAGAGGCTCCTGTGTTGAAGGCACTGTCCCCAGCTTGTGGCACCATTTGGGGGCGACACTGGAAATTCAAGAAAGTATGACCTAGATAGAAAAGACCTGTCAAAAAGAGGTGTGATTTTGAAGGACATCTTGTCCCTGAGCTCTTTTTGTCTGTGTTGTTCTGTGTCCTGGTCAAACAGTTAAGGAGCTGTTTACCCATATATTTTCCCTGCTCTGATATTTTTGCCTCATATCAGGCCCACAGCTATGGTGGCAACTGACAATAGACCAAAACGTCTGAAATCATAAGCTAAAATTAATTATGTTTCTCCTTTTAAAATGTGTCTGCATAGTTTCTCAGCTTTTTGGCTAAAATCAAGTGTAAAATGTGTTTCTATAATATGTGTTATTAAAATGACCATGGGGACTCGGAGCTAAGTTGTCTGAATTAGTCCCTCGTCATATCGTCTGTTTAAAAAAGAAAAAAGAAGAATGGGTGCGTTCTGTCCTGGCGAAATGATCCAATCCAGGCCAAATTAAGTTATATAAAGGAGAGAGAGAAACAGCGGGTACATGCAGAGATAGAGAGAGAGGAGAGAGACAGGGAGGGGAGAAGAGAGGGAGAGAGAGCCCCCCCAAAAATATATATATTATATATGAGAAAGGGTTTCTGAGGGTGGGGCATGCCCTGTCACCAGTAGAAACTGAGGCATTCTGGGAGAACCTAGAGATCAAGTCCAGTCTTAACACACACTGTTAACTCAAAGCATTCCATTGGACCCGGGGTTTTCTGATCTATTTTACCGCTGTTCCTTAAGGTAATGGTATCTTAGGACTTTTTATAGGACATGAATCCAAGCTTTGACAATTGCTCTTCCTGTCTGTGCTGTAGGTAAATTCCCCTAAAGTCCCGAGGATCAGCGAGGTGGTGTTGATGGCACAGTTATGTGCAGCAGCAGAGTGTGAATTCCATAACACCCTAGTGAGCCACTGGGGAGCAGGGGTGGGGGTGGGGGTTGGAGTATGGAACTCAACACATAGTGATGACCCTTCCCACATGAACAGACCCCCAGGGAGCCCATTACTGCAGAGGACCTGACAGTCTGTGGAACCAGGGCCAGTGCCTGACTGAAACACACAACCAAGTATCGCAGGGTAAAACTCTTCTAGTATCAGTCACTGCATTAAAATCCAGACAAAATACAAGACTCACGGGGGTGCCCAACTGTAACTCATAGCCTAGTGTCATTTTAACAAGGTGTCAACATTGTACCCTTGTCCCTAAATGCTAATTACAAGTTTCAGCTTCTATAAGTGAAATCCAACAGAGCTTTGCTAGGAGTTGGCAAATGGAGTATGAAGCCCCAAGGCTCAAAGCATATGCCCACCAGTAGGGAGCAAAGCCACATAGCGAACACACAGCAGGTGAAGAGTTAACGTGGAAGTGGTCTGGCTTTGGGTGGTCCACACCGTTCCACTACAGCAGTAGGCATTCTATGGCAGTCCTTTACTAGTAGAATTACTGCACTGCTACCCCCTCAACACACATACAAGGATATAAATGTTGAAATTGAAGAAATAACACATCTACCCAGAGATAATTTTAAAATACCCATATTATGTGACTGTTAGGAACAATAAAGGAGGACAACCAAATTAGTAAAAGAATGACTGAAGTGAAGGAAATAAAAACTGTCTTGTTTTGTTTTGGAGTAGATCCAGGGTGGGTAGAGCCAAGAAGAATCAAGCAGAGCAAAGATCCTTAGGACTAAACTTGCACAGCTGGACTTCCTACTGTGACAAGAGAAGAAGAATAAGGGAATGAGGACCTACAAGATGATTCAGTGGGGAGAGATGCTTACCACCAAGCCTGACAACCTAAGTTCAAGCCCTAAGGCTCACATAGAGGAAGGAGGAAACTCTTATAAGTTGTCCACTGACCTACACACACACACACACACACACACACACACACACACACACACACACACACACACACAC
>CAJQZJ010001079.1:3251033-3280263 GCA_907164525.1 Lophiomys imhausi
CACACACACACACACACACACACACACACACACACACACACACACACTAAATGTACCAAAATTTTTTAAAAGAATATGTGGATTTTCTTACTCCTTTGCTCAGAAGTGGGGCAGGAAGAAAAGAGGAAAACATGAGAACTGGACCCATACTCTGTATTAAACATACTTTAAGAGTTTCAACTCTAAATTAACAACTTGTACAAATCTTGCCTTGGTTCACTGAGTGATAATTTTCCTTCCATGTCTTTCCTTCCACTAAAAGATCTATCCTTTGATTTCCCGAGTCAGCAGAATTTTTCCTCATGCCAGGAGGAAAGATTTGAACTCTAGATGTACAAATGATAAATGGTTAGAGAAACACCTCCAGGCTTCAGCATACTCAAAGGCATGGATTTAAAATCCTAAAAAAAATCCTAAAACTTGATTTATTCTGTTTTTATGCTAGATGTAGGAACTAGTTTGTAGTATTTTTCTCTTTCAAAAAAAGAGTATGTTCGTTTTTATCTTAAAAGAAACAATTAAAAATCATGGAGTGTTTTGGAGGTTAGACCCAGGGACTTCTCTCTTTTGCTTTTCAGTATCCTCCTTTCTCTCCTATATAGGAGTGAACAGACTTGAGAAAAATGGGACATAGACATAGTATAGGAAAGATCAAGAAAAAAGGACAGATTATTGAATATAGCTTTATACCTTTGTATACTGATACAAAATTAATATTATATTTGGCTAAATTGGTATTGATCACTGTATATTAATGCAAAATTAAGATTGTATAGGGCTACATCGGTATTGATCTTTGTATATTGATACAAAATTAAGATTATATTTGGCCACAATGGTATTGACCCTTGTATGTTGATGTAAAATTAAGATTGTATTGGGCTACATTGGTACTGATCTTTGTATATTGATACAAAATTAAGATTACATTTGGTCACATTGGTATTGATCTTTGTATATTGATACAAAATTAAGGGTAACGCTTCTCAAAGGTACTGTTCGTAGTAATACTTAAAAATGAAATGTCAAGTTTTGACCTCTCGCTACCAACCGACATAAACTGTTTAGGATAATTAAGAAACGGAAACTAATAGTCATGAAAACGTGTCATTTTGTTAGTTACTATGACAGTCTATCACAGTTATTTTCTAAGCTACTCAGAAATCAAGTTGCTAAGAGACAAGCAATATTTGCTTATCTAAATATAAGAGATAGATAGAGCATCTTCAAAAACCTCAAGAGATCTGCAGAATATGGCATTCAAAGATGTTTTCTTAACTTAAGATTTTTTGATATCGAGACATGTCAGCTCCTGACAGCACCCCCTATATTACTCCAAGTAGAAGATGAGCATCGAAGAATCTCCAGTGGGAGATGATTAAATTGGTGGTAAGCCATTCTCTTGGCAAGAAAAACCACTTGCTTCAACTGTAGACAGACTTCTGTCCAAAAAGGACAAAACTTGGAAGCAGGTAAGTCGACAGCCTAGCTCTGCCAAGACAGGGTAGGTAAGTCCTTCATAATTCCTGCTCTACAACCAATGTCTGTCAGAGAAATGGGGCCAAATGGCTGAAGATTGATGCTGTAATGTATGGAGAGAAAATGGGAACTGTCCAGGCAGCCATTGGTATGTCATTTTTTAGTTTTGGAAGCTGCAGGCCTTGCACTTCCTATATAATCAGATATATTTATCCCTCTCAGGTCTCTGAGGTGGTTGAAGAATAGATAGCTAGAGTCTCATAGTTAAATTTTGAGTTGTTTAGGAATCAAGAGGGTGTTCTGGATCTAAGAAGATATTTTTAAAATTATGAGGCAAGTTAGTATGAAAGCTGAGTTAGATATAGAACTTTAAACTCATGGAGATGGTTAGATAGTAGAATGTTAAAGTCAGGTGCCAAATACATATGACTGGACATTGGGAATGTATGCTAAGCCATATAACTCTTATAATCGTGGCCTATTTATTTCTGTTGTTTTGTATTGTATTTATAGTTATAAGAAAAAGAACCATTATTTGGACTGAAAGGGAGAGCTGTTGGGGGGGAAAAATAAATACCTTAAACTAAAAAAAAAAAAAAAAGAAGGGAAGAGGATGGTGGGGCTGAGGGGGAGGAGGGTGGAAGGGTGGGACTGGAGGGGGGAGTAGGGAGGGGATTGTGATTGAGATGTAACTTGAAGAAATAAAAAATAAATTATTAAAAAAAAAAAGAAAGGCTACACTCCTTTTCTAGATTTTTTCCGAAATGGGAAAAGTATTTGCTAATACAGCTGAAAACCCTCAGTTATAGCATTAGCTCAGCAAACAGCCCCCAAACTCAAGAGGGTGGGAACACTTTCCCCACCCATTGGCATTACAGTTTTGTATTCAGCACAAATGTGTGAAAGAATCACCAGGAATATGTCCCAGAAGAGAGAAGAGCACAGGGAAAGTATTGAGAGACGTTCCTGAAGATGAGGGAGGGAGGTTCCCCCCATACCTTACCCCTTCCCGGAGGATGTTTGCCTGGTTTTTTTTTTTTTAACTCTGTCTCTGTCTCTTAGCATGTTCTTATCGCTAGACTGTCTTTTTTGCCATGTCCTGGAATCACATCATTTGCTGTGGAGAAGAGGGGTGAGAATTAAGAAAGCAGGAGCCTTTCCTTACAGGCCAGCCAGTAAAAACAATGAGTGTTATTAGTTTCTCAAAGTTTCTCACATGCTCTGTTCCAATAACTTCAAAAATGCAGGGTGAAAACTATGCAAACCGTTTGTAGAGGGTTACAAAAATCAATTTAGTGGGTCACTGCCTGCATTCATAAATAAAATGGAAAGAATACGGGGGCAAGATATGAAATAAGTCTCACGTTATTGGCGTTTAAAAAGAAACACTCTGAAAAGAACCATTTTGCTATCTCTGGCCAACTGGAAGTGGTGATAGACATGAAATCCTGTGAGTTACTGGCCTGGGCACCCATCCCTCATCTCTTTAATATAAACACTCTTCCTCAACTGTAGAGAGCCTGACAAAGGGGAAGAGGGATATTTCTGAAGTTGTTTGACTGGAACCAATATTTCCACTACATGGGATCATTTCCATTTGATTTTCTTCATTAAAGTGATAGGCTTGAAGAAACTTCCCTCCAGTCATGGTCAATTTCCTTGTGTTGAAGCCCCCGAAGACTGCGTGAGTGACAACCGAGCGGGAGCTTTGCCGCTGGCTGCCTCAGGCTAAAATCCAAAGCGAGAGTGAACAGACACGGGGTCCCACACCACTGACTGTGTGCTAACTAGTCTAACTGTTGGTGTTCTGAGAGTTGTTAGGGTCAGAGCTTGAATCCTGGTGGCCCTAACCAACTAGGCTCAGCCACCTCTCCTTAGCCAGTTGATGAAACCAGTAACAGTGAGAACCGTTAGGAGGAGACTTACTCAATATCACGCTATTGTGAAGAATAGCGGAGGCTCAAGGAGTTTAGAGTCAACCAGAAGGCAAGAGGTATGGATGACTGAGCACCCCTATCTGGCTCCACTTTTTCCTGTCAAGCAGTCCCACAAATTTTCTGAACAGTGTGGAATCTCACCCTGGGAAACGCACTTGCCTTCTGGCACCACACTTCAAACTTCTACCTTCTCTAAGCGTGAGAAATTTTTGTTCTAGGAATAGTTTATTTACTCCTTGATCCTGTCGATGATTTCTCTCATCCTTCTTTTGTGAGTTGTTCAGCCTCCTGGACTCCATGCATATTATGCTGTTTCTTGTGCTGTTGATTTCTGGTTTTATTACATCGTGATCAGAAATCTAAGAAACTGTGAGACTTGCTTTAATGTCCTAGTGCTTGATCTGCTTTTTCTACTGACACCGACAGACTTTGCCTAACACTTTGTGGTTCTGACTCAGTGTCTTCCTCGCTGTTTAAAAATATTCTGCTAGTTAGGTTCTCCTGTGCCACTCTGTCATCTCCAAGTATCTTCACACAATAGTTAGTGCTCCATTAAACTGCTTCTCTGCCTTACGGGACTTGTTTATTTTCCTCCATGGCAGAATTTTTTTAAGGACAGATATTCATATGAACAGGACATCAGCACAGATCTAGTAGTTATAAGGTTATGATTCTCAGAAGCGGGCACTGGGTGTTTAAAGCAAGAGTGCTGTCATAAAAGCTACCCAGGTGCAGGCCTGAGTGGTTCCAGTAGGTCTCAACAGGGCCTGTTTAATGATATTCCTCTTGGACACCATTGTGAATCTGCTCTAGAAGTTTCTTTGGTGGCCTTCTGCCAGTGCAGACCCCCGGGGCTGACTGAGTTGAGTTTTGCTCACAGCCATCCTGACTATCCTGAAAGGAGAACCTTAGCTGGAAGAACGTCCAGGAACTCTTGGCTCTGAAGTGGGGAGGCACATATGGTTAGAAAGGAGGAAATGAGGCTTGGGATCCACAGCATGCACCAGCAATTTCCTTAAATGAGCAATGGATGGGATAGAAAACGTTGGTTTGAGTTTTGATCCATGTTCGAGGCAGCCTCTTATTGTGAAAACATTTGCCAGCATAGTGTACTGGAGGCAGCAAAAGGCAAAGAGGCTAGTGAGTCACCAAAGTGTGGTGAAAATCAGTTCTATCATCTGTAAGTCATATTACTCGAGGGTAGTTTAGTCCACTTGAGTTTCAGCTTCCTCATTTGTGAGGATAGAGATGAATGGAGTATGCCTGCTTCATGGCTGTGTGCCCCAGATTCAGTGAGAAAAATAGTGTGTATGAAACACTTAGCCAAGATCCTGATGGACTCTCCATGGATGACAGCCATTCTTATTAAAACTTTGCTGACAGATCTGCTGTCATCTCTCATATCTGTACAATGTGTGGGATGCAAGCAGGTTCCTAAACTGTTGTACAACTGACACCACCCACAATGACACAGTTGTTTTTTGAAAACACTTCCTAATGACTCCTCTGTGGGTAAATGCATAAAGCATCCAGCCCATGGCTTCTGTATCACGTTAGGGTGCACCAATTATGGCACAGCAGCCCTCCGATGAGTACCCCGAGGCCTTTCCTAGGAGTTCACAGTCTGTTGCCATGGAATAGGGTTGTGAAGTTGTGAAGCTTAAATGACACATGTCCCATGGTGGGAATGAAGACAGGGTTTTGGGATAAACCACAGCTCTGTGCAGAAGGAAATGATACCGAGCGTAATTGTAATCAACCTCCTGCCTAAGCACAAGAGGACTTGGCTTGTTATTACATGCTATGGCATGCCTCCCTTTAAATCATGTCCCTCGACACACAGTAACACTGTGTAGTGAAAACTTGCCAGACATAGCAGTAGCTTTTACAACTGGATTTCTTTGCTTCTAGTCTCTACTGTAAGTGATTTCAAGCACAGATTCCAGATGCTTTTCACTTTTATTGAAAAACGCTGTTGTTCTCAATTGCTTATAGGAAAAGTTCTGTTCAAGTATTCCTTCAGTCAACATTTATGATGGTTCACCATTCTTCAGAGTATTAGGGGCTGGGGATATGCATGGATAACTTGCCCAATCCTCTCCTCCCAGAAGTCTAGATTGGAGAACATACCTGGGAAAATGGCTGGGCATGCCATAAACATTCTAGTAGAGACACACCCCATGTCGTATTGGAGCAAAGAAAAGGAAGAGAGAAGACAGTGGTAGTACAGGCTAAACAAAGTAGAGCAAAGAAAAGCAGAACAAAAATAGGAGCTAGCCACCATCACCAAAACCAACCAGCCATCCACCCCCACCAAAACCAGTCAGCCAGACCACCAACAAAACCAACCAATCATATACATATGTGAGTGTTGCTTCTGTAATTTTTCTTGCTATTGATTTCTAGTTGTAACACACTATGATCTAATAAGATACGTGATTATTTAAAGTGTTTTGTACTTGTTAAAGTTTGGTTTGTTGCCTTGAATGTGGTCTGTTTTAGAAATGGTGCCATGGGCTGTTGGTATAAATACATGTTCAGTTTCAAGTTGAGGGAATATTCTGTAGATATGTGTTAAATCCGTGTGCTCTGTGCTGTAGTTCAACTCTGAGATTTCCTTGTTGATTTTTAGTTGGGTGACCTATCCAGGGACAGTTGGGTATTAAAACCACTCACTCTTATTGTAACAAGATATCTGTGATACTTTATGTCTGTTGGTGCTTGTTTTATTAAATTAAGGGTCCCAACATTTGGCTTATATATGTATAATTATTACATCTTCTTCAATAATTGTTCTTTTTATTGATATGTGGTGGCTTCTTTATCTCTTCTGACTACCATGGGGCTGAATCCTGTTCTATCTGGTTGCAGAACAGCTATTCCATCTTGTTTTAAATCGGCACTTGCTTAGTGAATTGTTTTCCATTCTCTTACTCTCTATGTGTGATTATCTTTACCAGCAAGGCATGTTTCTTAGAGACCAAGGAGGTTGGATTACCTTTAAGTTCAGTCAGGTGGTCTGTGTCTCTGTATGGTAAATTGAAGCTATTTGCTTTTAAGATTATTACAGACAGGGGTCCACCAATACCTGTGATGTTTTTCTTATTGGTTCGATTGTTATTCTTTACTTTCCCATTAGGATTAGTTTTTTATTTTTCATTTTTTTTGTTTTGAATGTGATAGATTCTTTCTTAGCTCTCCTCTGTTCAGGTATCCCTCTCGTCTATCATGAAATTTATTCTTTCCTGTGCTCTAAGGTTAAAACTGTCTCCATTCTTTCTCTGTGTATGGTATTTCTGTCTGTTCCTTCTGCAGTGCGTGGTAATCATGAACTCCTTTAGTTTGTGCATATCTTGAAATACTCTTATTTCTCTGTCAATATTAAATAATAGCATTACTGCTGAAGCACTACTAGTTGAAAGTTATTTTCTTTTGGGCTTGAAATATATCTGTCCATGCTTTGATGGCTTTTAGATTTGTTGATGAGAGATCTGGTGAGTTTCTACCTTTGTAAGAGATTTAGACTGCCCTACCCTGTACTGTTTATTTGCTTTGTATTTTTGATATCTTGACTATAATATGTCATGGAGAGGTTTTTGTCTGGTTATGCCTACTTAGAATTCTAAGTGTTTCATGTGTTTGGGTTTCTTTCTGGATTTAGGAAGGCTTGTTTTGGTGGGGGATAATTTCATTGAGTAAAATCTCTATGTTTTATTCTGAATCCCATGAAGTTTTAAGTTTGGCTTCTTGGTTGTATTCTAGGATTCTTGGATGCTGTGCCATCATAGTCATTCACTTTTCCTAACTGCTATTTAAATGAAACATTTTGTTGTCTTGTCTTCCTTCCCTGATACTCACTCTTTTGCTTGGTTGAGTTTACTAGTGATATTTTCCACTGGGTTTTTTATTTGATATATTTATGTTTTTCACTTTTAACATCTGACTATTTTTTTTAAATTGGTTTTTATTTTATTTATTTATTTATTTATTTATTTATTTATTTTTGGTTTTTCGAGACAGGGTTTCTCTGTGTATCCTTGGCTGTCCTGGACTCACTTTGTAGACCAGGCTGGCCTCGAACTCACAAAGATCCGCCTGCCTCTGCCTCCCAAGTGCTGGGATTAAAGGCGTGCGCCACCACCGCCCGGCTCATCTGACTATTTTTTATGATCTTGTTTTATTTGTTGCATTCTCTGTCTCTCTCTGTCTCTGTCTCTCTCTCTCTCATTCGTTCTCTCTCTCTCTGTGTGTCTGTGTGTGTTGCGGACTTTTTTATTTACACTGCTGATTTCTTGTCCATTTGGTAGGCTTTTCTTCTGGATTGCTGACTTCTCTTTTTAGTTTCTGGGCAGAATTCATCACTTTGTTTGTATCCGTTTTGGGTTATTGATACTTTATTTTATCAGAAAAATATGAAATCTTCATCCAGTATTTTACCTGTTTCATTGTCTTTGATTTTGGTAGTTGAGAAGTTAGGATTTCGCAGGAGTCAGGCTTTGTTCCTGTCCATATTTCTTGCATTTCTGTGTTGTGATCTGAACATGTGTTGGTTTAGATTTCTCTCCTGGGTTTTTAGTTGGTGGTTACAGAACAACCTACTTTGAAGGTTCAGTCCCTAGTACTACTTCAGTAAGGGGAAGCCAACAATCTAGTCACAACACCATCAAACTATACAAGATTTTAAAAATGCACAAAAATATATTATAGCCCACAAATTCACAATCGATGATCACAGAACCAGAAGAAGCAATACTACTGAAGAAAGTTCTATAAAGTTAAAAATTGCGTAAGTATGCACACACACACATACATACATGCACACACACACATGCTTGCGCGCACACACACACTTAACAAGAAAATAAATTAAAAAATTAAAAAAATGGAAAATACACAAACAAAATTAGACAAATATATGCAGGTGAATAAAAGATAACAACATCACAATTAAAGGCTACTCAGCCATCAGAAACAAGGAAATCATGCAATTTTCAGCCAAATGGATGGATCTAGAAAAACTCATCCTAAGTGAGCTAACCCAGACCCAGAAAGATACACATGGCACATATCCACTTATATTTGGATTTTAGCCACATAGTACAGATTAATTGTCCTACAACCAACAGACCAAAAGGAACAGGAACATAGACTTTGTTATCTGCTAGTGGGACACTTTGCCCTAGTGGAGCTGCCATGTAGGCCCCCAGTGTAAGAGAAAGCTCTTAGCTCTCATATGACTGCTGAAATGAGAGGGGCTGATATGTAGGGGCACCCCTCACTGGGAGAGCAGTATAGGTGGGAAAAGGGGGAGAAGGTAGGAGGGTGGGACCGGGAGGGATGGAGGGAGAGGGGACTGTGATGGAGATGTAACTTAAGTATAAATAAATATACAAAAAAAAAACGCTAAAAGCTACAGTATCATAAAATCATGCTGAATGAGCTCTAAAGAAGCAATTTTATGGAAATGAAAGTAAACAGAAAGATGTGGGAGCAGTTTCTTTCTGGGATTTTAAAAGCTGGGTACTGTTAAAACTAGTTGTACACGTGGAGGAGGGTCTGTTGAACTTCAGACTCAAGCCTTGTCTTTGGCTTACGCTATTTCTGACTATGCATTAAGCCAAAATCTAATGTTTGTCAGTATTATTTTCACAGTTTACCCTTCCCTTCTTTGTGTATTAGGGACCTCTGCTG
The DNA here is from genome assembly GCA_907164525.1 of Lophiomys imhausi. Classification (NCBI taxonomy): domain Eukaryota; kingdom Metazoa; phylum Chordata; class Mammalia; order Rodentia; family Muridae; genus Lophiomys; species Lophiomys imhausi. Next base: position 3,260,141 of record CAJQZJ010001079.1, read on the forward strand.
GCTTCACTTGATTTTTGTGTTCTATGGGCATGGCAGATTCCCTCCACACTCCCAAGAATGCTGAGATTGTACCACCTGTGTTTAGCTGAGGGGTGCTCCCCAGGTGTGTCTTCAATGTGTGGCACTAGCAGAGACCCAGATGGGTACAGCAGAGATCCTTTGCATTTCAAGGCCTTCTGAGTGTCACCTTGCTGGAGGGATGCTGTAGCAGGGATCAGGCGTACTACTGGAACTTGGAGTGCTCTGATTCTCAGAAGGAGTAACAGATGGGGGCTCTAGAATTTGTTGCATGGCCTGGCCTCAGGTTCAGAGTTCTCAAACTCCAGGGTAATTCTTGTTGATGTAGTCCTTTCCTAGTTATTGAAGGTGGGGCTGACTCACCATTGTGCTCACATGTTGCCAACCGAGCTCTCCAGGCTTCCTGTCCTCCCCAGCTGCCTTTTTGGCATCATCCAGATCATGCAGGAGTCAGCCATTCTGGGACAATCAGCAGCTCCAAGTCACCAATGTGGCTGAGCTTTAGAATCACTGTGCTCAATGACTGCCTTCATCATCCAGAGACTATGGCAGCTCTAATGTAGGATCCCCAAGCTATGGATATTCTCTCTTCTCAGGGTGGAAGGGAAGCTCCATTATTCTTTGTGATGACAAAAATCAAACATTATTTTTCGCAATTCTGAAATATGTGGTACATTCCTCTTAACTGTGGCCACCATCAATCCAATAGATCACCAAGATCAATTCCTCTAATAAAATCAAATTCTACCCTACCTTCTAACCAACATTTTCCCTTTCTTAATTCTATAAAGATACTTTATCTACCTCAAGTTGTAATGTTTTTTAACTGTTTATTTATTACTTCGGTCTACATCTCCATCACAGTCCCTTCCCTCCACTCCTCCTGGGGCCACCCATTCACCCTCTCCCATCCTCTCCTTCTCCCACCTATCCTACTCCTCTGCGTGGGGTGCCCTATATATCAGCCCCCTTCAGTTTAGCAGCCATATGAGGGCTAAGAGCTTCCTCTTGCATTGGGGGCCTACATGGGAGCTCCACTAGGGCAAAATATCCCACTAACAAGTCTATGGGGGAAGCTCCATTTTTAAGAATAGATTCTTTATCAAAGTGGTGTCCAGCTGTGGCCCTCTGGATTATACTGCAGGACTAAGTGGGACTTCTATCAGCTACTGACCCATTCACAAGAGGAATCTCAGTCTTACCAAAACCTGTAGCTAGATCTGAAGTCTTGTCCTAAGGGCAAGGATGCCTAGGTTTCAACTGGCTTAATTTTCGAAGTGGTTTCTAAGTTTCTTTCTCCCAGCAGGAAACTGCCTGACTGAGGTTTAGTCCAGCTTTCCCCCTAAGTGTGGCCTGTCTTTGTTTTCTTCCCTTTTCCAGTATTCTTTCATTTCCTTTGTTCATTTCTGAAGCCTTTTTCCTATATTTCTTTCTTTGGGCTACAGCCTATGTTTTTTTTTTTTTTTTCTTATTCTGAATTGATCCTTCACTGGGTCTTGTGGAAGCAGCCAACAGTATACCATCTTACCAGGAAGTCCTCAAAAAGTGAACAGTTTCTGAGATATAAATTTTACCATATCCCCAAAAACGATATCTGGGGTATATAAATGAGTCTATGTATCATGTGACCACACAAGAAACAACAGTTCAAGGATTTGACTTCCCCAATTTTTCTTAAACTGTATCATTGGAAGGCTAGAGTCTTGATTGCTATCATAAAACAGATCATAGGAAGTCTGCTGGTATGAAATCGAGTGTAAGGTAATAGGTCCAAACTCATGCTCGGGTCTGAAAATCTACCAATCCCTAAGCTTGGAATCCCACCAATCCCTGAGCCTGAAAACCTACCAATACAGGATCTTGTCTTGAAATCCCACCAATCCCCACCATGGAAAACTCCTCCTCCAAGAAACACTATATAGAGCCTGCCTCCTGCTCAGTTCCCTGTTGCTTCTCACCCTCTTGTATCTCCCCCAATAAATCTCGTGTGAGATTTGTTGTGTAGTGTGACTTTGTGGTATTCCTTGGCTCCTGACTGCCAGAATACCTTTACCTTCAGAACTGTAACACTTGCATTGGGGAAGCCTTTCTTCCCAGAGCTGCAATACTTACAGTGAGCAAAGCATTATTTCTTCAGGAAGCCAGACAGGATTCTGAGACAATCAGCAAGTTCAAGTCAGCAACGTGGTTGAGCTTTAGTCACCATTCTTAATGACTTACGTCTTCTTCAGTTTTCTCCTACAACGTGAGAGGATGCTTAGAAAATATTTGGATCACTAGCCTAACTGTAAAACTACATAGTCAATGTAATCGATTATTACAGGCAACCACATTCAGTAGAAATTATTTTAAACTCTGAATCACGAATTTCTATTAAACGATCATCATTAAGTTTATTTGCTTCCCCAGCACCATAAATTCAGCTCATTACAGTAATGCGCAGAAAACAAATTATTGTCCCTCATTGTCTCTTTTCCAAGAAGCTCATTAGATTTATGAGTTTGGTTTTCTAGTTTTCCACACATTCACATTCTTCCCTAGCATCATCTGCTCTCCTTCATACATGCTTCTAGTGCATCACAGACTTGTCATTTGTTTACCTTTGAGATGTGCTCTACAGAACCATAAGGGACCAGACACCCACAGTCCTTTCTTTATTGGTCTCTCCTTGATCTCACCTATCCAGGTCTTTTATCCCCCTAACCTCCTCTGTTCTTATTGACACTCAGGTCTCTAACACATTCTACTATTACAATGCATAGATGTGTTCCTTGTTACATTATTTATAAATTCATTAACCATTTGCTTACCTGACTAACCATCATTTATTTGGAAATGTTCTGTACTTTGGTAAGGATTGTGGGTAAAATAATAATAAAGAAGACACTTTCTACCCATATCCAGCTGGTGGTTACCTCTCTCATCTTATGAGCTATGTATATCTGGAACCTCATGGTGTGGTTTTATTTGGAGATGAAAATTAAGTTTGGGATTTTTGTAACATCTTCTTGGATTCGAGTCAATTTGAATCAATGACAAATATTCTAATAAGAGACAGAAAAAAGACAGGACAAAGAAACAGAGGAAAACACCAGGTAAAGACAAAAGCAGAGTTTAGAAAGCATCATCATAAACAAAAGGATACCAGGAGGCACCAGAATCATGAGGAGGAATATCCCACTGGATATATTTTTAGGATTGGTTTTAGAGGTAGTGTGGTCTGATGATGATATGACTCAAGGCATCTACCCATCAGAGCTTTGAGAGAATAAATTAATTTTTTTCAAGTTGCCTAAAATTTGCCATAATTTGTTTTGATATCTTAAGAAATAAATGCACTTTCTACATGTTATGTTTTTTTTTTTTTTTTTTTTTTGGTTTTTCGAGACAGGGTTTCTCTGTGTAGCCCTGGCTGTCCTGGACTCACTTTGTAGACCAGGCTGGCCTCGAACTCGCAAAGATCCGCCTGCCTCTGCCTCCCAAGTGCTGGGATTAAAGGCGTGCGCCACCACTGCCCGGCTCTACATGTTATGTTGAGCAGATTAGTTAAAATAGAGTTCCTGCAGAAATAATTAACTAAATTGTTTACCAGTATTTAGATTATTGTTAATTGACTGGAGCCGTTAATCTTTAACCAGCCATTATAATTGAGCACACGGACCCCACATGCATTTTAGCAAGATTTGGCCTGGATTGAGAAATCTTAGCCCGTCTAAGCTATCTCCTGATTCTGTTTCCCAAATACCACCCCATATATATATACATCCCCTTGGACTGTTATTCTCCACGCAAGGCAATGTTCCAGGCCATGCGGAGTGACATTCTTTTCCTTATCCTATGGCATGTGTCCTCCTTCGTGCTCTTTGCTGCTTGTCTTCGAAGCTTCTTCTACCCATCTACTGGAGACATGTCTACTTCATCTTCTGGAGGCTTCAGAAGCCCACAGCCTACCTCTGTCTTTGCCCAATCTCAGACCTCAGCATTTATTCAACCAATCAAAAAATGCCTCAGAAGGGGCAGTAACCAGAACTCAGCATTGAAATCAGCCCTTCTTAGAACTCCCCCAACAAGTTCCCATAAGGAACAAAGGCAATAAAGTCATGAGACCTGATGGTCATTCGCTCAAAAAATTCAATGAGTGTCTACAAAGTGCCTAGCAACGATAACACAGCAGTGAACAGGATAAGCACCTCTCCCTACCGCAAGAGAGCTTATCTTGTGTGGTCTGGACACATGGCAAAACCAAGAAACAAAGTCTACACACACATACGACATGTCTGTGATGGCTAATCTTCATTGTGAACTTAACTGGACTTGGAATCACCCTTGAAACATACCTTTGAGCCTCTTGCTGGGTCTATAAAGGTGTTTTACACACTTGGAATACTAACTTGTGGGAGACTGCAGCAGAAGAATCAGTAATCTACAGTTATCCAAGTAAGGCTGAGCTCAAGAGCAATGAACTAATTAGCTGGGGACAGTGACACACACATGTAACCTTAGTATGTGGGAGGTAGGGGCAGGAGAATCAGGAGCTTAAGGTCACCCTCCTCTACACAGTTTGTTTGAGGGCAGCTGAGTCTACATGAGAGCCTGTCTCAAATAACACCAGCAACTACAATGACAACAACAAAAAGCAGTGAATTCATTTATTTGACAGAGGAAGTTCCAACATTCCAAGACTATATAGAATTCAGGCTATGGCATGGCTCCTGATCATGCTTTTGTCTATGTTTTTATTGGAGGTGGGAAGGAAGAGATAGAACAGATCAGGAAGATATAAAAACATGCAGTTTGATGAAAAAAAGGAAAATAAAAGAGTTCCAACTTATGGACCGGGAGGGTGCTGAGAAAGAAATTGCAATTTTTAAAAATTTATTTATTCATTTTGTGTACATGATTTCATGTACATGAGTATTCTGTTTGCATGTATGTCTTCATGACAGAAGAAGGCATCAGACAGAAGAGGGTATCAGATACCATTACAGATGGTTGTGAGTCACCATGTGGTTGTTGAGAATTGAACTCAGGACCTCTAGAAGAGCAGCCATCTCTCCAGCCTCGCTCCGTTTTAATAGAAAGTTCACCCTCCGAACTGAAGGTGTATGATCCTATCCTACCAAGGATCTAGCTCAGAACAATGCGAATCAAACAGATTTGAATGGAGAGAGCTGCTGAAATACTTACACATTAAAACAACTGCTCAGGAAAGTGTTTTCTCAAGTTCTACCACAAGGGTGTGCAGAGGCCACTACAGTTGTGATAGAAGGAGCCATACTGTCTCTTGAGCTGGGATCAGATCTTGTCAGTATTGTCTACATCGGTGGTTTTCAACCTGCAGGTCAAGACCCCTTTGGGGGTTGTCGATTGACCCCTTTACAGGGGCCACCTAAGACCATCAGAAAATAAGGATATTTGCATTACGATTCATAACAGTAGCAAATACAGTAACCGTTATGAAGTAGCAACATAAATAAATTTATGATTGGAGGTCCCACAATGTGAGCAACTGTATTAAAGGGTCACAGCATTAGGAAGGTTGAGAACCACTGCTCTACATCGTACTGTTATTTATTTGTTTGTTTGTTTGTTTATTTATTTATTTATTTATTTATTTATTTATTTATTTGTTTGTTTATTTGTCATACAACATGCAAGAGTAAGGAATCATGGAATTCTGCACCCAGGTTCCAGAAAGCTCCAATGTCCACGCAAAGTGTCAGGGTTAGGCTCTCTGCAAGGAGCTCATTTGAGAGCTCGCTACATGAGCCTGAGAAGGTGAAGCTTAAGGAATAATGGGGTTCCCTGTATGTTGGAGACCCCAGGATTGTGAGATGTCTATCAAGGAAAGTTGAGTAGTCAAGAGAGGGGCTGTACATGCTGTGGATGGCAGAGGCAGAGGATGGAACTCCAAGCCCATTGGAGTCTAGATGATTTCATTATTAATTCCAGATGGCAGACATGGAGGTACGGTATCCAGTCTCTGCAGCTGGGTTTTGATTTTGCTTTTTCTGATATTTCCTTGCCATACCCTCATTCTTCTCATTTGAAATGAGAACACTTATTCTGTTCTGTGCCATTGTATTTTGAAAGCACACTTTTCTTCTTTTACAGGTTCATAATGAGGCGATTTCATAAATCTCAGAAGAGACTTTGGACTAGTGAACTATCTTGGGGCTGTTAAAGACTATGGAGACTTATGGAGGTGGACTAAATGTGTTTTACATTATGAAATGAAAGCTAGATTGTAGGGGACAAGGATGTAATGTTATGATTTAAAGTGATGTTAACAATTGCAAAGGGTGGGATTTCGATTTTTAAAATTAATTAATTTATTTATTCACATTTCATCCTGGTGGGTTTCGATGGTCAATCATCATTGTCAGCCTAACTGTATTTAGAATCCCCTAAGAAGCACATCTCTGGGTGTGTTTATTGAAGGGGAGGAGCTACATAGAATGTGGGTAGCACCATCTCTTTGGAGAAGGAGGGGAGGGGAAAGAGAACTGAGTACTAGAGTTAACTTCTCTGCTTCCTTATTATAAACAAACACAACGTGACCAGTCACTTCCTATTCCCATGACATCTCCACCATGAGGGACTATGCCCTCAAACTGTATGCTAAAACAAACCATTCCTTTCTTAAATTGTTGAACAATGAGAACAGTAACTAATAAGAAGGCAAATTAAAAGACAAACCCCTTGCTCCAACTGTAGACAGAATGCTGTCCAAAAAGGACAAAACTTGAAAGCAGGTAAGTTAACAACCTAGCTCTGCCAAGACTGGGTAGGCAAGTCCTTCATAATTCCTGCTCTACAATCAATGTCTGTCAGAGAAACGGGGCCAAACGACTGAAGATCGATGCTGTAACTTATGGAGAGAAAATGGGAACTGTCCAGGCAGCCACTGGTATGTCATTTCTTAGTTTTGGAAGCTGCAGGCCCTGCACTTCCTATATAATCAGATATATTTATCCCTCTCAGGTCTCTGAGGGTTGAAGAATAGATAGCTAGAGTCTCATAATTAAATTTTGAGTTGTTTAGGAATCAAGAGAGTGTTATGGATCTAAGAAGATGTTTTTAAAATTGTGATGCAAGTTAGTATGAAAGCTGAGTTAGATATAGAACTTTAAACTCATGGAGATGGTTAGATAGTAGAATGTTAAAGTCAGGTGCCAAATACATATGGACTGACATTGGGAATGTATGCTAAGCCATATAACTCTCATAATTATGGCCTAATTACCTCTGTTGTTTTGTATTGTATTTATTATTATAAGAGAAAGAGCCATTTGTTGGACTGAAAGGGGGAGCTGTTGGGGGGAAAAAGACATACCTTAAACTTAAAAAAAAAAGGAAGGGGATGGGTGGGTTGAGGCAGAAGAGGGTGGGAGGATGGGACTGGAGGGGGGAGTGGGGAGGGGATTGCGATTGAGATGTAACTTGAAGAAATAAAAAAAAAAGACAACATATTTTAGGAGGAAAAAATGAAATAGAAAAAAGAGAAAAAGACAAGTTTGAGGTTTGGTGAGTTGTCTTTTTAAATGAAATGATCAGAAAATGTCTAAGCAAAAATACAATTTGCTTAAAAATTTAAAGGCGAGAAAGGAGCAAGCTATTTAGGTAATTTATAGAGAGGGAGGAAAAAAGTAGCAGTACATTGGTTCAAGGCAGGAACACTAAAAGGTCACACATAGTCATTTTGGAGTGAGTGTAAAGAGAGGAGTAGGAGGTTACATCAGTTTGAGCAGGTGACGTTCCTCATGCACAACCTTTGCTGTAGTTTCCTTTCTGTTGTGATAGAACACCCCAATGAAAAGCAACTTACAAGGTTTATTCTGTTTACAATACCTGGTTATATTCCATCATGTGAGAAAGTCACAATGGCAGGAATTTGAAGCATCTGGTTACATCGTATCTAAGAGCAGAGAGAAGTGGATACAGTCACCCACTTGCTTGCTCTTAATTAACTAGCTTTTTCCTTTATGATAAGTTCAGAACTCTTTGCCTAGGGAATGGCCCTACTCATAACAGGCTGGGCTTTCCTACACTAGTTAACAACCAAGACAATCTCCCCATAGAGTTGTCTACCGACTAACATGATCTAACCAATTCCCAGTTGAAACTCTTTCCTAGTGGTATCAAGTTAATATTTAAGCTCACCAGCACAGCTTTCAAGTCACACCAGGACTCCAACATTTACTCTTGAACTGATGGGAAGGCTTTGGAGGGGTTTGGATAGAAAAGTTATATGACATGACTTAAATACTTATTTTGAAACCTTTTTGTTAAGTGTCACTTTATATGAGATACTTATTTCATTATTCCAATTTATAAACATATATATGTAGAGAGGGATAATTTATTATAGTCCTACTAATGATTTTGGGAGGGGGAGGTGCTGTACAATGATGCAAAAAAAATGGCATATATCAGTAGGAACCAAACTCTGAATTTGAATTTCTGTGTTTTTCTTGCTAGCAGAATGTAGTATGGCACCCTTGTAATGCCGAGCGGTAACACAGCTGTAGCTCCAGCTCAACCACGCAGCCATGAGCGTAAAAAGCTGAGAACTGTGGTGCGCTGTGCAGATGGACATTGTACATCGTGGTTCTTGGCACCAAATGCATCTTCAGCGCACACTGGATCTATCAAGACGTAACCCCTTCTGCTGTGCGTTAGCTCCTCAACAGGTCCATACATCACAGGCTCCATACCCTGCTCACCGTGCTATAGACTTGTGGTGTCACATTTTAGATCTAGGCCAGTGATTCTCAACCTGTGGGTCATTTCCCCTTTGGGGGTTGCTCCTCTGATGCCCTGCATAACAGATATTTGCATTATGATTCGTAACAATAGCAAAATTACAGTTATGAAGTAGCAATGAAATGCTTTTATGGTCGTGGGTCACTACAGCATGGGGATCTGTTTCAAACTGTGACAAGATTAGGAAGATTGAGAACCACTGATTAGGTTCCAGTGAAAGGTCTTGGGGTGTGCCCTTAAAGGGACTATTGGGGCCATGTTCTTCTCTTTCCTATCTTGACTCTGAGGTGAATGATTTTGCTCTACCATTGGCTCTCTGCTGGAGTTTACTACATTCTTCCAGGCCCCAAATCACTTACTTCCTCCTACTGCATTATACCAACTGGAACGTGAAGTTTCCCATGTGTAATCTCTATATGAGCGCAGGTATTTCCAAGCACACCTTCTAGGTCCGAAGATCTTTCCAGACCCAATGAGCCTGGGTAAACTGGGTTCCTAACATGCCTTAGTAAGGGCTGCACCTTGATGCGCCCACGGATCTTCTCCTGAAAAGCCCACTCATCCTCAGGTCTGCCTGTTTGAAAATCTGTCTATCAGGTCTTCTTCCTCCATCTCCCTCCCACCACCATTCCCTTTCTCCTCCTTCATTTTCTGTTTCACTTCTTAGGCTATTAGTTAAAATACAGCGACATCACTCTTCATCACACACTGCTTCATGACAATGCTCCATCATTGTTGTTTTCCATGAGTTTAATTTATACAGATCAATAAAGAGCGCAGAGTATCCACTGCCTGCCAGAAAAGATTTTAGAGTCAAAAAGATATAATGTTCAAGGTTCAACTAAATTTTGTGTGTTTTTTTCTCTCTTATTATTAAAATAAAGTTTTTGAAGGGCAATGTTCCTTATGCTACTATCTCTCACAATATGTAAGAGATATGAAACTTTGAAATCAGAATTATATTTTAATATAAAATCAGTGTGCTTATAAGCTTCCCCAATGAATAGAACATTAGAGCTTAATGATACCTTCCTAATTTTAAGGGTTTTTGTATGTTTGTGAGAAAATAAAATATTTACCACCAGACAGGACATGTTAATTTCTTGTTGCTATAAAGCAGTTAGCATAAATCTAGTAGTTTAAAACGATACAGATAAGCTTAGAGTTTGGAGGTATGGCATCCTTGGGCTGGACTAAAGTCAAGGTGTCGGTGGGCTTGCTCTTTCTGGAAAATAAGAGAGAAGCATCTTTGGGTTCAGTCTCTAGAGGTGATGCTGCTGGTCTCTACTGCTTCTTCTGTGGTGGATGTCTCTTCTGTTTTTCCTTTGTGGTTACAGTACTGGGCCCTGCTGTAAGTTTCTTTCTCACACCTGCAAGTGTTTTTCCAAGTGAGGAAAATATTAGCTGAGCTGAGCATGGGAGTTAGCATGCACACATCCCGACGGAGGCACAGCTTTTACGTGATCATTCCTGGTTAACTTATGTCAAACAAACAAACAAACAAACAAAAAAGCAAAAGAAGTCTTTCATGATGCCACTGTCCTGTAATCCCAGGACTGAAGAGAGAGTCAGAAGGAAGGAGAGTTGGAGGCCAGCCCACAGGGGGCATGTATTTATCACATTGTGAGACCCTGAAGATGCCATCCTGGGGGTTCCATTCTCAGAGTCACTGAGCAATGACAAAGGTCTGTTACTTTCCATGATGGAAGATCCTTGAAAGGATGCAGCTTAATTGTTTATTCTCTATGCTTAGCAGTCAATTCTAAGTTTAGCAAACTTCTGCTTGTCCAATTTTTTTTCCTCTAGAAGTTATGTGTGTGTACAAAACAAAAAGAAAAAACAAAACAAAAAACCACTTTACCTAAATGAACTGGTATATGTCATCCTCTAATGAGAGCTGTAAATCAAATTTTGTATAAAGTGAATTATTAAGGCTGCTTAAAGAGTCCAGACATGTGCTCTGTGTGAAAAGCAAAGTGGGAAAAAGTCTTCCTGTTTTCTTCCATATGAAGCTAGGGCTTTCTAAGCAGAACTTTCAGGCATCGGTGGCTGTGGAGTCAAGCTTCTCAGAGTCAGATGGATAGGTGCCGGAGAAGACAATGCTACATACATAGTTCTCGATAAGGAAGTGAGATCTTCTCCTGCTTAATGACAAATGCTTAGGAGGCAGCACATACAGTCATTAGTCTTGGAGGAAGGGTGACCTAGGTTTCTGCTTCCTGAGTCTGGAGGGGTTTGAGCACTGAGGAGGGAGGTTCTGAGACCCACTAGGAGAATAGCGCTGCTGACAAAGGTGTGAATTATAGCAGGGGCTAGACGATGCACTGAGCATGAAGCTCAGGCCCAGGGCAGGCAGCACCTTACAATACGGCTGGGGACATCAGGTACCAGAAACTTCATAAAGCCCATTATACCTTAGGATTTTCGTACAATAATCCTCTAGTAGTGCACTTATTTATTCCCAGCTGGTAGAGGTGACTTAAGAGAAATCTCTGAATACAGTTCGAACTGGTTTCTGGTGCATTTCCCATGGGTGACTGAACCATGTAGCTCTTCCCCTCTCCCCTCATTGCTCTGTCAGAAAGTTTATTAATGTATGTAGATTCCTAGCTCTATCCAGCTATCTGAATGATTCAGAAACAAATTGAAATGTCAAGTTTTGTATAGCTTTCTCGTAATATCAAAATCTACCGGTTCCTATTAAACTTCCATCAAATAGCATCATTCAGAGATAGATTACCTCATCTCTGTTCTTCTCCTTCTAAAACACGCTGATCACACAAGGCCCAGTTATATGCATCTTTAATCAGCAATACCAATGGCACACTGAGACAAAGGCAAAAATGACACATGGCACAGAAACCCCAGCTGGGTCTTCCTTATCAACTCTGTAAATAGAAACTGGGCAAGGGGGGTGCAGAGGGCAATTGATAGCCACTCAAATACACCATGGCAAGAAAAAGAAGTCACTTCTAGATTTAAAAGCTTTGCGGAAGATCCATGCCTTTGTTTTTAGTGAGACAGCCTTCCTATGTAGAAAGAGGAAGCATCCAGCAGAACAAACATGGAAGAGAGAGACTTGTACACCTTCATTTCCAGCTACTCCCTTGGCACTTTTACAAGGAGAGCTGGGCAGTTATTGTCTCCATCTCAAGATAAACGTAAGGAAGTATCAATAAAAAAGTAATTATCATACTAATAATTATAGTAACCCAAATGATAACAATGTGAGTAATAATCATAAAAACATTATTACGTCTTTCTGCTTCCTTCTCTCATCCACTGAATCTTTTTAATGTACAGAAGGTGGGGGTTTCCATCCATCCCGCCTTAAGCAGTAATTGCATTTGATTCGGCCAGCACAATTTTAACCATAATATTAGAAAGAGAGGCAAGTACTGTGGCGTACTTATTGTTGGTTGTTATTAAAGATGGGGATCAGTGCCTTATCGTAGGGCGCCATCACACTGTCACAAACAACTTCCTTTCACTTTACACTGCTGTGATGTTCAATCCAACTCTGATTTAAACCTAATATCTGCTTATTTTTTACTAAAAAAAAAAGAACCTCTTTGGTCTCTCCTTTTTGGTTTTGATTTCAGCTTCTTTTATCCTTTATTCATGATCAGAACAAGAACTGTGTGCATGTAACACATACTAATAACATCTTCTTTGGGTTTGATTTGGGATTTTGGCTGTCTGTTTTCGTCTCTTGCTGATGACCCCTGTTTTGTTTTGTTTTGTTTGTTTGTTTGTTTGTTTGTTTGTTTGTTTTTACTTTCCTCTGGTGACCAGGGAAAGCCTTTTCTGCTCTGAGTCATGGAACCTCTGAGTAGCCGTGTTCTCTACAATGTGGAGGAAGTCGGATTCTAGGAGAAGGGACGCAGCTATGAAAAAGCAGAGGCGTGTGGAGTCCAGACAGCTTCCAAGTTCTCTGTGAAATTCAATAGTACTCTACTTTTCTGTGTTCTTGAGATTCCCCTCTTCTCCTCCCCACTTCCCTATTCCTGTTCCCCCTCTTCCCTTTTTCTTTTTGAGACAGGGCCTCAGGCTGTTCTGCATTCCTGCTCTGTAGATCAGACTGGCCTCAAACTTGTGATCCTCTTGGCTCAGGCTCCCACACACTGGAATTACAGGCATATGCTACTGTGGTTGAGTCTCCTAAATACTTTTTTTTTTTTTGGTTTTTCGAGACAGGGTTTCTCTGTGTAACTGCCCTGGCTGTCCCGGACTCACTTTGTAGGCCAGGCTGGCCTTGAACTCACAGAGATCCACCTGCCTCTGCCTCCTGAGTGCTCAGATTAAAGGTGTGCACCACCATGCCTGGAGAGTCTCCCAACGACTTGCAAGAAAGTTCTTTTTCTTTTCTTTTTTAAAAAGATGTATTTATTTCTTTATTTTATGTTTGTTAATGTTTTGCCTATATGTATGTCTGTGTGAGGGTGTTGGATCGCCTGGAAGTGGAGTTTACAGACAGTTGTGAGTTGCCATATCGGTGCTGGGAATTGAACCTGGATGCTCTGGATGCTCTGGAAGAGCAGCTAGTGCTCTTAACCACTGAGGCATCTCTCCAGCCCAATAAAGCTCCTTTTCTTCCCAAGTTACTTTTGTTTGCAGTTGCTAAGCTGATGGCTTTGAGTGAGTTGTTCTGTCTGCCATAGACATATTACGTGATGGATAGGAACTCACATTGAATGTTTCACTATTTTGGTGGACTGGAGTGCAGTGAAGCTCCATCTGTAATTAAACATCTTTCATACTCCTGTACATTTTGGCATCTCTTCCTGAGTGGAAGACAAGGGTGGTACTGGAGATGTTCCCTGAGGCTTGTGTGAACTCTTAAGATGCGTCAGGCGATGGTAAGGCATGACCTAGGACATGAGAGGTTAATACTTGTTGCTGTAAGGTTTCTGAGTAATGCGGCCACTTCAGGCCCAGAATCTTCACCTTATCTGTCTATTGAACCTAACTGGTGGAGACATCTATATTTAAAGCTGTGTAACACAATCATTTGTAGCTTTGAGAGTTATAAATCCAGTAGCATACGTGGAATGTTGGAGTGGAGTTTCTCTTTGAGTTAAAATGTGTTTCTGGGATTAGGAGAGAAAGACCTAGGTGTGTCTGGACAGGAGTATTCTTGCAACCTGGAAGTGGGGGCGGGGGAGGAAAGGAACATGACATGCTGGGCTTAAAGGTATGTCAGGGTCTGAAAGGAGGGGCTGAGCTCCACACAGTCTGGGAGCCTGGTGTCTATGGCCTCTTGTTATGCTGAATGGTTCTCTCTTTAGAAAGCAGGAAAGGTGATAAAACAGCTCTCCCCAAATACGATTAGATTTTTAGGGTTGCTTAACTCTGTAAGGTATTGTTATGTAAAATAGAGTTCCCTTTTCCTGGCTCATGTCCAAAGCGAGAGAGATTCTTTCTGTCTTGGCACTTGAGTAGGGAGTTTTGCAGACTCCAGAGGGTGTGTGGAGCTGAAGTTTGCAATTATATTAAAGAGCAGGACACTGCAGAGAGAATATTGCAGATCAGAAGCGGAAATCACCCTGGACTATTGTCCCCTTAGTAGTCATTCCCTTTCCACCTCTGTATCTGGCCTAGTGTTTTCATGACTATTAAACTAAACTCATGGAATGTATTGCTTGGCTTAGTTGACCATTAACCCCACCAACCCTAAAGCTCAGATGCATTGAGGTTGTGTCTGAAATCTATAAAAAAGGTTTGTTTGCTGTTGCCTCCCTTCCCAATGCTCTAACCAACATACTGAGTATTGGTTTTGACCTTCTTTATTCTATGTAGGAGGAACAAGGCCTGCTATTGAGAAAGAACAAGGCTTGTTGCTAAACAGCAGGCATGTATGGCTGGGCTTCTGTGTGGAGCCAGCCTGAGACCTGCCTGGACATGCTGGAGACTGATGATACCACACTGGGTAATGAGACAGGAGCCAATGAGGAAGAGCCACAACAGGAGCCAACGGGTTGCTGGGCGGAGGATGTAAAGGGGGCATCTTCTTCCTGGAATAAGGGAGTCTGCTTCAACCACTTGCCAGAGTGGAGTCTGTGGAGTTGACTCTGTGCCAGCTTACCCTTGCCCCCAAGGGTCCCAGGCCTGGGTCTCAGCAACATTGTTCTGTGCCTACAAAAGTTCATACTACCTCTTCCATGGTGGAATGCAACCAAGGCAAGGTCATTCATAGTTGGTTCAAAGTGAGTTCTTGTCTATTTTTTTTTAAAGCAGAGTTTTTAGACTTTGCATTCATTGCATATACAGTTGCTGTGTCTCAGAGGATATGTAACTTGTAGCAGCAGATTCCAGATATCTTGTGGGGATTCCAGGAAATGGTTAAGGAAATCCTGAAGGTGCTTGGTGTCCTTGCAAAATGAGAGCTAATTGGGGGAGGTGGTGGCAAATATTTTATTGCTTTCCTACTAGTCACTAAAATGATGTGTGTTTATATCCCCACTCTTCAAAATGACAATTCAGATATTAGTCAACATTTGCTTCTTTTGTGTTCTTTGCTTACTCCATATTCTCAAATTAGGGTAGGCTAAGAGTGCACTAATATTCCCATCCTCTTCAAAGAGGGTAGAAAGATGGAAGGAAGGGAACAGCTAAGCTGGGAAAGGAAAGGTGCTGCTGGCTTAGGAAGCCTGAAGATGGGGATCCTGGTAGACACCAGCACAGTCTCTCTACGGACTACCAAAGGGGTGGCAGTTAGCTCTTTGATGTAGAACCTCTGGCTACTCACCCAGCCCATAGTTGCTTCCATTTATTTTTAATGCAGAGCAGACATTAGCTATCATATGCAGCCCCACTGAACCCAGGATTGAGATGGTCTGGACTGCAGATCAGCTCTAGAGCGACCCCCTGCAGACTGTGCTGGCTTTCCTCTCCATCACACTACCGTTTCAATATGACCTGTGTTTACATCCAGCTCATTTAGAGGACGAGTAGTTCAATCTTCTCTACTGGTCTGTGGAGTAAGTAGTTCTGAGTTCTTCAGCATGAAATTCTAAGAATAAGTCATTTGCTCAAAATCAGACAGTTACGAACTAATTCAAGCTTGTAGGTTTGTGTGACTTGCAGTTCTATGAGTTACTGTAGTATTTTTAAAAATTGTATATTAAAATTACATATTACAACATTTAAAAGATTAATTACATTCCTTTTGTACTACTTAGAGAAAACTATGTGACCTAAATTGGCCTGATTTGTATCACTTAGAAATTTGATTCTATATTATTGTGTATGGAGGTGAAAGGTCAACTTTGGGGAGTCACTTCTCCCCTCCCATGTGAGTTCCAGGGATTGAACTCAGGATATAAAACTATGATTCAAGCCCTTTTAGTTGTTCACTGGTGGAAGAAAGGAAGACACATACTAGTGTAAACACTGACTGTAGATCAAGGGGCACAAACAGTTGTACCACACACTGTTTCCTTTTACTGCAAATCATATAATCCTTTTGAGATGGAATCTTGTAGCTTAAGATGAATCTGTGGTCGCTGGCATACAGAATGCTGGTGGACAGTGAGATAAGACATTTCACACGCTCCACTAGGTTTCCTTTTCCTCTGCATTTCCCTCAGAGATGTTACTTTCTAGAAGGTTTTGCCAGCCTTCATTGGGCTCCCGTGGCTTCAGACACCAGTTTATTCCTCTCCACTTTTCGTACATTTACCAGTCATTCCGACGCTGGTGGTTGCTGGCATGATTCTTATTCATCATAGCTGGATAGGACCGTTGGTTGCCTTCCTCTTTTGGAAGCTTGTTTGGCACCTGCTGGTGTCATTAAAGCTAGTCCGCAGGGGAGGGGCATGTAGGTTGGTTCTAGCTCAGGGGTCTCTGGGCCCTGTTTCTGAGGCACTTGGTGTCTTCAGCAGTATCTCCCATCTATGGGGGTGGACAACAGCAATAAGCTGCATGTTCTGGGAGTCTCTTGAGCAGCTCTGGCTGTCAACTCAAGGGAGCACTTACTATTCCGTTACAAGATAGAGGAATATAATAGGTGGAGGCAATATAATAACAATTGATATAATAGTTGATGTTTAGGAAGGATGCATTCAGGAATATTGACTAATAAAGTAATTTTTCTATCACTTAGTTCAAATGGGGGTCAAATTTCTATTTAAAGATGTATTTAGCTTCTACCTTTGAAACCTGAAAGAATATAAAAACGTGAGAGTTTCTTTTCTTTTTTTTTTTTTTTTTGGTAACGAGACCCTCTTTAGAAATATGATTCTGAGTATTTGAACATCTTCATAAAGAAAGAGAAACTATATCCTAAGTTTCAAGGGCAAGCGGGATGCTTTTGTAAATCATACTGAGTTGTTAAATTAAGGAGAAAAACTTATCCGTCGGAAGCATTAGAACTGGTGCAGTTTCTGGGTGTGGGATGGTTGGTAGCAGACAACGTTGCCCTTCGTCTTTCCTCTATCTATTCTAACTTGAAACCAAAGCTTCAGAGACACATCAGAGTTGCAGGGCATTCCTCTTTGAGGGCTGATGTGGGCAGGCTGTCCTTCTTGGGTATAGGCTCTTTGTGTTCTTAGCTGTCTGTGCAAGTTTGCTGGCTGAGATTGTTCCTTTGATTTTAATGTGTACCGAAGGAGTTGGTAAGTTTCATTGGGAAATTTGCAGTTTCTTTCATTCCTTGCTGCTTGCTCAAAATGCTGAGGAGCTCAAGAGGGAATTTCCCACCAACAATGTGTTGTTGTATTCTTTCTTTGCTTCCTCCTTTCTTCATTTCTTTGTTATTTGAGGCAGTTTCTCATAATGTAGACTTGGCTGGGCTGGAACTCACAGTGTAGACCAAACTGATTTCAAACTTGCAAAGCTCTACCTGCCTCTGCTGGGATTAAAGGGATATACATCATTTGGCCTTGCACCAACAATGAGTAAACTTGGTTTCCCTTGCTAATAAAGACAAATTATTCAAACCAGTAGAGTACCCTCTTTGTTTTGCTTTTTGATTCAGTAGAGCTACAGAGGCCACCTGACTGACAATAACGTTAACTTGTGAATCAATGGGGGGTAATTTGCATTACCTATTGGGAGCATTTCTCTTGGGAAATGGAGACTCTTAAGTTAACATTGCTTAAGGCAGATATGGAAAAGAGACACTTTGCTGATGAATCTTAAATTTTGAGAGGTCTTAGTGAAGAAAGGGCATTTCTTCTTTCCTTGAGTCTACTAATAACTGGTGGTGAAGGCTCATGTTGAGCCTCAGCATTTTGAGCAAGCAGCAAGGAATGAAAAGCTCTGCAAATTTCCCAGTGAAACTTACCAACTCCTTCGGTACACATTAAAATCATGGGGAGGCTAAAGTAGCTGAGGTTGTAGCTGGACCACGGCTTTTCATGTGTATCCTTCACTTCCATGTTTTATCGGTCACAGTGGTCATAAGCTATACTTCAGGTTCAAGGACAGTGAGTATGTAGTCCATGATTCAAAGGGAGATGTATCAGTCCTATTGTATTTCAGAGACAGAGAGGAAGTGCTTTCTACCTGCTTGCTGCAGGCCCCTTAAAACCAAGACTGTATTTGGCAAATGCTTCCCAAGTTTTTAAGAAATTTATGAAGTATGAACTAATGACATAACTTTTGTATTTTTATAAGGGTTATCCATTGGTCTTAATTTTAGCCTTTTATCTAAGAATTGTTCAAGTTTATCTTCTAATTCATTTGTTCTTTTTTTCTGCACTGTTGAATTTACTGGCTGGAAACTGGCAGCCATTCTTTATTCTAAGCTATTCTCCCTTATTTGTCGATTTCCCAGAGGAAGCATTTTCTTGAATATTTAAGAAAACATTATGCACACATTTAATAAAATATTCTTATGCCTTAATGCCTTTTCTGAGAAAAGAAGCCACCTTGATGCTTTTGAAGGAGAGTTGCTTTTTTTCTCCCCATTCATCTCTGCCTGTCTCCTGGCAGCAGGATCTTTTCCTGTATTTCATGGCTTTATTGTTTGTCTCATTCCTTTAGAGGATATTTTAGAGAATGACCAAATGTTAAGCTATAATTTGTAAGATTATCTAAGAGTCAAGATGAATCGACCAGCAAATGTGTTCTCTCTAGGCTCCAAGATAGTGAAGGGAAACTGAGAAAAAGTTATGATGACATTCACAGTAGAAATTGCTGCCCATGTCCCCTTTAGATCACTTGTACTCTGCTATTTCCCTCTCTATGCTTTGCCACTCCCACCCCCACAATGGCCCATTTTTATTTTCCCAATTTCCTCCTGGTATGTATTCATATCTGAAGATTTGATACTAGGTACCTCAGATGAGAGAGAGCCTGCAACATTTTTTTCTTTCTGGATCTGGGTTGCCTTACTATGATCTTTTCTAGTTCCATCCATCCATTTACCTGCCAAACTCATGATTTAATTTTTCTTTACCTATGAATAGTATTCCCTAATGAATATGGACTATTCATTCCTCTGCTGAAGGACATTTAGGTTGTTTCCCTTTCCTAGCTATTGTGGACAGAGCATCAGGGAACATGGCTGAGCAAGTATCTGTGTAGTAGGATGTGAAGTTCTTTGGGAATATGCCAAGGAGTAGTAATGCTGGCTCATATTGCAGATTTATTTTTAGACTTTTGAGGATTCTCCGGACTGATTTCCGTGTGGTTTCACCAGTTTGCAACCACACCAACATTAATTAAGAGTGGGAGGACCCAAAAAAAAAAAAAGGTAATTGTCCCAGAGTTAGGATTAGGGCAGGGCTCTGTTCTTATCTTTCCAGGAGATTTAAAGCATCCATTCAAGGAATCCAGGGACAACTGGACAACAGAAACCTCAGCAGAAAACAGATCAGACACCAAAGAAATGAGTGGCCCAGATGATCCAGCCTTGCAGACTTCTTCAATAGCAGTTTCCTCAAAAGTCTACAACCACAACAACTCAAAATCACTAAGATCATTCAGCCCCACAGACTACTCCAGCCAGATCTTCAGTAAAGCTCTGAAATAGCTGAGCACAAAAGGACTGAACATCAAATGATTCTATTAACATTTTTAACCATTTTTCCATTCTTATTTGGGCCCCAAACAGGTTTACTACGTCCCAAATCAGCAGGAAGTCATTTTAAGAGAACAACGTCCCATCCCTAGAAGGTGCGGAGGGTGTTCTCCCCCTTTGGTTATTTGATAGATAATAGAAAATTTTGTTATTTAGGGGAAAAGACTACAAGCTGTTAAATGGTCTTGTTAAATGGGTTTTGGAGGTTAGACCCAGGGACTTCTCTCTTTTTCATTTCTGTATCCTTCTTTCTCTCCTATATAGGAGTGAACAGACTTGAGAAAAATGGGACATAGACATAGTATAGGAAAGA
>CAJQZJ010001079.1:3280273-3292358 GCA_907164525.1 Lophiomys imhausi
GAAACTAATAGTCATGAAAACGTGTCATTTTGTTAGTTACTATGACAGTCTATCACAGTTATTTTCTAAGCTACTCAGAAATCAAGTTGCTAAGAGACAAGCAATATTTGCTTATCTAAATATAAGAGGTAGATAGGGCATCTTCAAAAACCTCAAGAGATCTGCAGAATATGGCATTCAAAGATGTTTTCTTAACTTAAGATTTTTTGATATCGAGACATGTCAGCTCCTGACAGCACCCCCTATTCTACTCCAAGTAGAAGATGAGCATCGAAGAATCTCCAGTGGGAGATGATTGAATTGGTGGTAAGCCTTTCTCTTGGCAAGAAAAACCCATTGCTTCAACTGTAGACAGACTTCTGTCCAAAAAGGACAAAACTTAGAAGCAGATAAGTCGACAGCCTAGCTCTGCCAAGACAGGGTAGGTAAGTCCTTCATAATTCCTGCTCTACAATTAATGTCTGTCAGAGAAATGGGGCCAAATGGCTGAAGATTGATGCTGTAATGTATGGAGAGAAAATGGGAACTGTCCAGGCAGCCACTGGTATGTCATTTTTTAGTTTTGGAAGCTGCAGGCCCTGCACTTCCTATATAATCAGATATATTTATCCCTCTCAGGTCTCTGAGGTGGTTGAAGAATAGATAGCTAGAGTCTCATAATTAAATTTTGAGTTGTTTAGGAATCAAGAGGGTGTTCTGGATCTAAGAAGATATTTTTAAAATTATGAGGCAAGTTAGTATGAAAGCTGAGTTAGATATAGAACTTTAAACTCATGGAGATAGTTAGATAGTAGAATGTTAAAGTCAGGTGCCAAATACATATGGACTGGACATTGGGAATGTATGCTAAGCCATATAACTCTTATAATCGTGGCCTATTTATTTCTGTTGTTTTGTATTGTATTTATAGTTATAAGAAAAAGAACCATTTTTTGGACTGAAAGGGAGAGCTGTTGGGGGGAAAAAAGAAATACCTTAAACTAAAAAAAAAAAAGAAGGAAAGAGGATGGGGGGTTGAGGGGGAGGAGGGTGGAAGGGTGGGACTGGAGGGGGGAGTAGGGAGGGGATTGTGATTGAGATGTAACTTGAAGAAATAAAAAATAAATTATTAAAAAAAAGAAATTTAGATTGTTAAAAATTTCCACATTATATATGAAAGATAATGACCAACACTATTTAGCTCAAGGGAAAGTTACGCTGCATGTAACAGCATACACCAATATTCTCAGCACTCAGGACGGTAGGGTAGGAGGAATGTTACACATTCAAAGAAAGCCAAGGCTACTTAGTGAGTTAGTGAGTTCAAGGTCAGCCTGGAATACACAACCAAAATCTATCTTTAAAAAAAAAAAGTAAAGGAGCTGGGTGGGGGTAGGTAATATATACATCCACAAACAAAAACAGAAATTTTATGCAGAAATGCAAATCCTAACTAAGAGACTTGAGCTTTTCCAGAATAGATGATACATGTCAGGAGCCAAATGCTCTTGAGGCTCTTCCTTCATGTCCATCTGCTGTTCTTAGGCCCTTCAGATACAGTGTTCAAGCAGTGTCAGAAATTTTCTAAAGAAAGGTTTCATCAAACATGTAAACTTCCTGAAAAGCTATCCAGCATTTTACAAAGTCTATGCCAATGATGTACCCCAGAGTTGTTTCATGCTGGCACACACACACACACACACACACACACACACACACACACCCCGCTTTCTTTCTATTATTACTGACATGGCGTGGAGATTCCCTCATTGCTAATTACCACTTTCCTTGTTTGGCCAGACTTCACCCAGAGTCCTTTAAAGGTGATATTATTATTCCTGATAAGAGTTTTACAAACTGCCTGACTCAGTCCAAACAATTGTAGAAGTTAGATAGTTGATAGAAAACATACAGCTGTATGTAGTAAATCCTCTTCCCAAACATTGTGTATCTCATTAGGAGACGGGACTGAGACAGATTAATGACCTCAGATAAGCTTTCACTCTAGAGATGATAAGACCAAACTCTAGGTGTGCCATAAAACCAATTAAGGACTCTATACTCCTCATGAACTCAAGAGAGAATGAGGCTACCAAGGAATGCCTAAATTTAGTACAAATCTTAATAACAATATACACAAACTGTTTTGTTGTTAATTCCGTATTCTTTGTCAGCTTGGCCATAATATGCCACTGTTTTAAACTCAACGTGTATATAGAAAAGCAAGCTTAACTGAGTATCTAACTATGTGACTGATAAGTGCCCTCCTATTGCAATGGTTTTATCTGTCTTTTTGATAAATGCCTTTGAACCATAAGGTTCCTTTGATGTAGAGAGCCCTCACTCGGGGCATAAAAAAGCATAATCACCACTATAAACTTGTTGTTGCATCCTAAAAAAAAAAAAAAGAGTGGGAGGAAGATAAGTACAGAAGGGAGTAAGGATGTCTGAAAGATTAATAAGGAGTCATACTATTAACTATCTATTTAAAAATACATATAATACAAGTAAATATATATATATACTCTTTAAATATATATAAAGATGCATGTTTAAATATAACATACATACATATACTTTTAAAATGAAATATATATGTATATATCTATACACACACACATACACACTCTTAATTTTCCATTTTGGATTGATGATGCTTTCTCCAAGAGCCAAAGATCTTTTAACAAAATCTTCAACATCAGACATTAGATGCTCTGTTTTGAGTTGTTGGTCAGGGTTGTTCAAGAGAATCTCAAAATATCATAGGCTATTGCTATTGCCCTTGGTTGCTTTCCCCTCCAGAGATGGAAAGTAAGTCCCTTTCACTGAACACACCATGTACTTAAGACAGAGGCCCCTAAACTAGAAATGGCCTGATAGCCTCCTCCCTGAGGACTAGATTTCATGGTACCAGAAGACGCTTTGCAAGCCTCCAATGGATGGATGTGACCAACAATTCTATCTAGCTATGATGCTTATGAACCACAATGACTGGTATGGCATAGTAACCCCAAGGGTGTAGCTGTGATACACATACCCTGGTGGTAACCAACAACTCTCTAATTGGACTTAAAACTCTCTCAACCAGAGGAAACTTCTGCCTGGAACTGGAAGCATAACCAGCTTCCCTGTGCTAGTGAAGCCATGGATGCTAGAGGAGAACTTATAACTTCCAGTTTACTAATGTGTATAATCCCTAACTAAATTATAATTTTATACCCACTGATAAGTATAGTCCTTCTCTCTCATCAATGAAACTTCTCTTTGCTACAGATGGTGACCATGACAGAAAAATGCAGCCTATCAAAATGCAGAGTTGTGGAGACTAGTCCCAGGGATACATCTACAACACAACTGCTGTACTGCATCTAAGGCTCGAAGATAATGTGGGGCCAGAAAGATTACAAGAGCCAGAGGACCAGTGAGTTTGCTGTGAGACTGTGTCTCCTAGTAATGTCAGAACTTACACCCACAGAACCTCATCAACATGACTCCCTAAACACAAGGTCAATAAGGACAAGAGACATGCTAAAGTGGATGGGAGGAAAGCCCAGGGGTCCTCAAAACTACACAAAGAACTACAGGCACCCAAGGAATGCTGTGAGAAATATTCTTCACCAGGGAAGAGCACACTAATTTGTTAACCAATACCAAATGTTCAGCCCTGAAAATAAACATACAGGTGACTTTATACAGACTAAGCACGGTATATTTATGTATTTAGGAATGTGTGTGTGTGTGTGTGTGTGTGTGTGTGTGTGTGTGTGTGTAACAATGATTAACAAAAAAAGAGTCCATGGATTTGAAAAAGAGCAAGAGGGATATATGAACTGGTTTAGAAAGGTTAGGAAAATGGGGAATGATGCCATTATAATCTCAGAAAATGAAATAAATATATTTTTAGAAGCTTCTGTCCAAACTTCCATTGGAGCACTCAGGATCTGGGAAAGTGGATGAGAGCAAGGTATAGAAGTGTGCATCTGGTCTACCCTGATAATCAGAAATCTGGAGTGCTGTCACTACTTCCTCTGATTGTATCGGTTTCCATATTGGCTGTTGCTTTTGTATCTATAGCACATTACATCTTCATCATCTTTATTATTAATACATATATATTATATGATTAATGCAAAATTTCTGAAATGCAAAAAATATTAGCAAATGACACTGGACGAAAATGGATTTTGAGTGAGCTTGGATTTTAAAGATGACGTCGAGAGTAATGCTTGGTCCAAGGAAGTGAAAGCAGTGTGGTCACCACTGGTCTGTAGATCTGTCAAAGGGTGGAAAATGCCTCTATATGCTGGCACTGCGAGGAGCGCCATACTCAAATGCAAAGACCAGTTAGGCAAAAGCATAGGGACAGATAAAGGGAGAAGGGTAATATTTATGTTTTTGAAAATGTGCCAGTAATATTCTCAGACAATTTTACCACACTCACTTATGATTCAAAGGTTAACATAAAAGTGTGAATTTTTTGGAGTTTAGAAATATTATATATAGTTTATTCAAGCAGTAATCCCCTCAGAATTGGTTATTACCACTATTAATGACTTGCTAGTTAGAGTGTTAATGGCCCATAGCAAAAAACTGCTGGTAATGACTGATTTCAAAGGGATTATTGCTTAATTAATGGCGCTCCACCTATTCTTAGTCATTTTTGTGTCAGTTTTATTGCCTATTTCAAGACCCTGAGTCCTAGTTTATTATATTTGAAAGAATATCATCAAGACAGATAAAATAGATCATAACTTCAATTGTCACTAACTTTGCAATGTATAAGAACATCACAAAAAATATTTCAATATATCTTTGTCCCTTATTAGTAAAATGTCACCTCTTACTTGTGGGTGGGCAACAAAAATATAGTTTAAAAATGGACATTTGGTTTTGCACGATAAGATGTCTAACTTTTTTTTGAATCAATGAATATAATTTTGTGTTTCTGCAATTGGGGTTGGACGATGAATAAAAAATAAAAGTGAGATAAAAATTTTAGTGTGGGTGCCCTCAGTTCATGTAGAGGGTGATGGGCAGGGGGCCATATGATCTAGGCTTCAGTCAGTTCAGTCTCAGCATGGCCACCTAGTTCAGCTTTTTTCCTTTTTATTATCATCATGAGGTCAAATGAGGTCACTGGGCTTTGTGGCCTCTTTAATGATTCTTTCTCGTTAAATTCTGTAACCACAAATCATACTTCCAAAAGAAAGAACAGAGTAGAATGTCCGCATTAGTGCAATAGAAAATCCTTTTTTAGTAGACCCTGTAGGATATCTAAAATATCCTTATTCCAAACAGAGACTTTGGAATATGGCTTAAAGCAAATAGGCCCCATCAGAACAAAACAAACTTTTCTTTTGTTTGATAGTGTTAAGGTTTGTTTCTCACAAGCTGTCTGACCAGAGGCAATCTTAATGCTTATACTAGGCCATCTTCATGAATTGTCTCAATTGATGTCAAAAGATGAAGCTTGGTATTAATTAAAATACTTGACAAGAAACGGTAGAAAACTCATCTTGTCATGAAAACATTTCAATGCTGAAATCACCACCATCGTTAGCCGCAGTTTGCCTTTGTTTAATTTGTGAATTTGCTTAATGAGATTTATTTGATGCAGAAAGACTTCCAGCTTTTCCTCTGGCTCTCATTCTCAAAGCATGGTCTGGAGACCCTGGGAGCTGAGGTTAGTTTTGGGAAAGGAGCGGACACAAAATCACCCTTCAGAAATGGAGCTTCATGGTCATTGCATCCAGGCAGTGGGGAGCAGTGGCCCAGAGAGGAGCCTTCGTGACAGTTCCCTGAATGAAGGAAAATAGTGGGCATCTGTATCATTTCAGGGCAATGGGGAGTTTCTCTACCATGTAACTGAATATGGGGTAGCCTAAATGACAAAGAGCATGGAAAAAGCCAGGTACACGGTATGACTACAAATTGAGGGTGGTTAGGCTGAAGCATAGCACTCCTTTTGAGGTCAACTCTCTGATCCAGAGAAAGCCAACTTCAGGGAGATGTGAGCTGATTTCTTCAGGCTGCTGATATGGCTTGAGCTCTTAGGGGGTGAACAGCGTCTAAAAGAGACATCAGGCCCATGATCTAATCCCATGAGGTCAAGCCTTGTTCTCTTAGATAATGCTAAGTTGTCATTTGCCCTTTTCATTCTCAACCTCAAAAAAGGACAGCAGTTTCCAGAGCTCTATGATGTTTGATGGAACTCTACGTCACAGGTACGTATGTCAATATTAGAAGAACTGCCTGAATCAGTATTCGCTAAATAACTAGCACACAATGTTATGGATATGCACCAGTAAATGATTTTTTTTTTTTTAAAGTAGAAGACAGACCACATTTTGATGTAGCAAACAAGCTTGTTCTTGTTTCAAATTCCACTTTGCTAGGAACTACTAAGAAACTACCATTGGTTGAACTTTGGCATAGTATCAAAGAAGGCTGTAGCAGTCTGGAAACACTTCTAGAACAATCACCCTTTTCACTTACAGATCTATGAAAGATCAGCTGTTCTTCATGTACTCAGCTAAAATGATAGTGCAGTAGGTTGTGAGAGAAAACACAGTTGTTCTGTTAACCTGACAGTGCAATTTCTTAAAAAAGATATAAAATAACACTGTCTTTCTCACAAAAGCTTCCTTTGTTTTGGATAAAGTAATGATGTTTTCATAAAGATATTAATGTCAATGTTAGCAAAATGGTAATGTAATGTATTTGACATTGTTCTAAAATAAAGTGATAACTAATTTAAATTTTCTATGTTGCTTCCTGATATGGTTATATCAGCATACAGGTCACACAAACACAATTCTTTGAACTCGTAATAAGTTTTAATTGTGTAAAAGGACCCCCCAAGGACAAAAATTGTGAGAACAGGTACTTTAAGTCAATTGCAATTCTGAATTGCTTGCTACCATTTTGGACTTAACAACAGCCATAAATGTACCCTCCATGCTAAAAGCAACTTCTGAGAAAAAAATTCTGAAAATTTCCTGTGCTATGGGAAGCCCTGGAATAAATACACACTTTCCAAATGCCGTGGGCCAGATGGCTTGTGTGTCTCCCAAGGCTTCATGTGTTGAAATTTGATCGGTATCACAAGCTGTTAGGAGGGTAGAAAGTGAACGGACCTGTGGGGTTTAGACTTGGGCTTTTGGGAAGTGATTAGCTAATGTCGGCGATTGAATCCAGGTGGATTTGTAGAAGAGATGGAGACCAGAGATGTTCCCTTTCTTTCTCTTGGCATATGATGTTTTAGGACTCCTCTGGTAGCCCTCTGCCTTCCCACCTTCAGAATTTAACTCCAAACAAACAACACCTTCATTTTCCAATTCTTCCTCCTGCTTCTCCTCCTCTTCCTCATTTTCTTAACAAACTATTCTACCTCAGGCATTTCATTTTGATAACAAAATACATTAATGCGACAAGAGTAAGAGTTTACGGGAGTAAACCTCATTTGTGTAATAAAATTTTTGGCAGGTTTAACTAACAAAATTATCCTCATAGTATTTAGATTCACATATTGAAATAAAATTGGCTCACCTGAAAAAAATAGATGAACCACTAAAGGTAATGCGATCTGATTACTTTCAGAATTTGTACAGTAAGTCCTGACACCCTATCGATTGTGTTTCTGAGTCTTCAGTCAGTAGCCCTGAAGCTGGGTTGCAGGAGAGATGGCTGGTCTCCCATATGCAGCAGGGAAGTGATTTGAGAGCTCACAGGGGATCTCTCCCTGTACCATCTTTACTGTACTTTCACTGTTCTCTCCTCTGGAGAGGAGCAGATGAGTGGAGGGCAGCTGCAGCACCCAGACATGGCATTTACTTTTTCCTCCTTTCCTTTAAAATGCCAAGTTACCAGAAATTGTAAATATTGAGAGTGTCTCCAGATTTAGTTCATACAAATATGAAGCAAATTCTGCAATGACCTTCACTGCCTTGATATTAAAATCACTTCCTGGGAGCAAGGCAGATCTGTGAGCTCCACATTTGCTTTCAGCTTGTATGCAACGAGAAACAATTAAAGAGAAGATTAACTTAGGATCTTTCATGGCACATCAAAATGCTGATTGATGGAATTTTGTATCTTGATGCTCTTCCTTCCCTTCTCACTGGTACATCTTTAACTGAAAAAACACAGAAAATCTCCATCAATTCTGAGGAAGTGCATCCAACTATATTGTAATGGCCCGGCCTTATCCTTTCCCCAAATGTCAAGTGTGAAGTGAAAGTCCTGCAAATTCAAGATGGTTGCTGCGGCCCCCTCAGGCTACTGTCTGGATATACCGGTGGATATCTGCGGCACAAGATCGAGTACACTCAGGCCTTGGGGAAATATCCTGGGGTCTTTGGAAGCAGGTGGGTGCACTCATTGACCATGTTGAAGATTACATCTCTGTGTTTCAGAGAGAGCAAGCCACGGGTGTTAAGTAAGATTTCAGGTGACTCCAGAGGTTCTTGGTGAAATGTTGGTTACATCATGTAGCCTTCTCCGTAGAGTGTGTTTAAAATGGGACTGGGGTGAGCATCCAACTAGAGAAACCCACTCAGAAAGCATAATAAAGGACGATGAGAAAGTACCAGGCAAAGGCTGGGTACCACATTTGCAAAGTTACTCAGGTTGTATGAAGAAGGCTAATCACCAAATAGTCACAAAGTGGAACAAATATTAAAGAGCCTTAACAATGAACTCAGCATTATTCCCTACCTGTCCATAGTGAACTCTAAATCGTCTTCCAACTCTGTAGGTGTGTTTGTTGTCCAGTGTCAAACATTCCACTCTCAAAGCTGCCCCCACACAACATTGCTAGGAATCATTTATAGTTTTTTTCATTACAAAATATGATATATTTATGGTAAAAAGCACACAGATTGATCAGAATGAGATTAAAGGACATGGAATAGTTTTGCTACCCCCTTTTTCTCCCTCAGGACTTATTTATTTAGTACCTACTGCTTGCTAGGCACTGTTTCCTTTAGGGGAGCAGAGTGAACAACACAAGCAAGAGAGATGCCTAAAAGGGCTTACTGTAACTCTGGAGAAAAACAATGAAATGATATCAGAAAGTTTAAAGAGTTGTAGAAAAAAAGAAAAAGTTAAAACACAGGAGGCAACCTGGATGGAGGAACCCATTAACCTAGGAAGGCGAGGTGCTTACTCTACTGCAATGGCTCCTGCTACTCTACCTCTCTCAGTTTTTATCAGTCATGTAACAGTTCAGTGATCTTCTCATTTGCCTTTGCAACTTGGGCTTCATTTACTCGTCAGCTTGAACACCTAGAGTATGGGTATGTTGTGCAAACTCATTTTCCTTGGTTGTATGGACAGTGAGAGCAACATGAATCTCTTTGAGGGAGATGGTGGTACCTTGGAGGTATTCACAGACTGAGCTCCAAACGGTGTCGTGATTGCTGATGGGAAGTGCTGGCTGAGTCTCATTTACTCTCAAGAACCCAAAGAGGTCAACTGATTCTCCAAAGCAGTGGTGCCTTAGATATCTGAACCTCCACAGAAGATAGATATACAACTGAGTTCCATACTCAGTTCCATACTGGAACATACTTTTCTTCCAATGACTACACTGGAAATACATATTGACATAGGGAGTCCTTCTGAGCCTGGAGAGTCCCGCGGTCTTGTGTAAGTGAGGTACAAAGGGTCAGAAGTGTTGTGGATAGTTGGAAGTAGTAAATAGCTCATTTAAGTAGACATATTGTCAGTCAGGATATCAAGCTGGGCTGGGTCCTAAGCAGACCTGGATATTACAGCGAGTTTCATGGACACCCACAGACATCTGGACTCCCCAGCGCCAGCATTGCCTTACTGCCACCATTTCCTACCTCTGTTATTCACTGCAGCTGCTACCACTTCCAGAGAGGCCCCTCTAGGCCTGACTTGTTTGCCTATCTAACTGCATCCTTAATGCAGGCAGGTGTGTCTAGTTAGCAGCCCCCCCCCCCCCCCCCGTCTCTTACTGCACCCAGCTACAACAAGGGCTGGGAAGGCAAAGGCAGCTGGCCTTCCACATCTGTGGGTTCAACCAGTTGTGGGTGGAAAATAAATGTGCATCTGTTCAGAATATGTAAACCTCTTCCCTTTTCATTAATCTGAAAGAGCACACTACAGCATTGGTTTACATGACATTTAATTGTACTAAGCATTTAATTATAAGAAATCTGAAGATTATTTGAATTAAAAGGGATATCTGTCCACTATATGCAAATGCTAGACGGCCACTTGATATAAAAAAAAGTGGATGTCCTATGATTTTGGTACGTGTGAGATGGAGGGGATCTGGGGACCAATTCTAGGGACTGTGGAATGACAACCAGCTCCTCCACTGGACAGTCCCCAAGCATAAGTCTCAGCTGAGGTCCATCCTAATTTCCTACTTACCAAGATCAGTCAGACTGGGTGTGGACCCATTCATAGGACCCCCCTCAACATTCATTCTCCATGTCCTGTTTCTACAGTCACATTCTGAGGTGAGTAGGTTTGGAACTTGAGTTACATCCCTGAAACCCACATAACAGTAGGAGAGAAGCAGCTCCACAAGGCTATCCCATGACTCTCCTCACAGGTGCCCCCCATTCACAGATACACAGACAGACAGATACACACACACACACACACACACACACACACACACACACACACACTACATTTTAAAAATGAATGCATTTGATCCTTAATTTAAACATTCTGTTTTGGCTCTCTTAAAAATAGCAAATACAGTTATACAATTGACATGTTTATATTTCTAATATTGCAAAAAAAAAAAAAGATCTCAATGTGCCCCTTCTAGAGATAGGTTAAGCTAATTTTAATGCCAAAGTAGACTGATTTTGAATCCATCTCAGTAAGATAGTTTAATCAGGCTGGGCCAGGCTGTTTATCCTGTGTACTCAATGCAAATTATGTACACTGCCCACACCTTCTCTTGCTAGTTCCACGTTCCCAAAGCATGTGCTTCCTATCTCCCAGCTCCCACCTTGCACTTGTACAAATGATTAACTACAGAGAAAGCTCATTTCTCCCAAGTGGGGTGGTAATGCTTCTTTTCAGAAGGAAAATATGTGGGTGAACTGGCACTTACCAATGCGAATGTATCTAAATTTTAAATATCTCTTTTACATATATTATTTATTCACTAATAAAAAATGAAGTGGATGCTGGCTCTAAAAACATTTTTTAAAAAAGCCAACCATCATCACAAATGAGGGGAAATGGGAAGGATTGTTATGTTTATGCAAAACTTATTTTTTCTGGGGGGAAAAAAAAGAGGACACAGAGAGATTAAAGATACCCACAAGTCATCAATGTGTCTACTGTTTTAATTTAGCCTTCAGAGTAAGTCTTAAAATATACCATCTTGCACGGGGCTTTTATCAGTTCACCTTCCCTCCAAGGAGATAAAATAAATGAAATCAGCATTCTTTCCAACTCCCTTGGCATAAATTATTACTTACCCTAAGCAAGATGACTGATGATTTTTTTAAAGCTCTTTTAATTACGCACTAACGGATTAGTGGCTGGAGGAAGGCCATATAGAGAGCCCTGAATGGAGATTATTCTCTGATTAGCTGCACAAGGGTGGGGGAATTGTACTCCACCAACTGTTAGCATGTGAAAGGTCTATGGTTTTTGTTGTAGACTTTAAATAATTGGAATTGCCAAGAATTTTTCCAGAGTAATTTTTTTTTCCTTCACCATCATTAGATGATGTCAGGAGCAAAGAAAGGACGGAAGCTGGTGATTCAGATTCTTGTTGCTTTAGCCACTCCAACTTCCTCTCTATTCTGAGTCAGACTGGAAGATTTAAAAACAGAAATCATCCTTCCCTGCTCCCCATATAGGACCGTTTAAATATACATCAGTAACAGTACAGTGTGAATGAGGGAGATGTATAGGAAAATGAGACCTCCAAATGAGGTCTGGAGAGAAGGGCCAGAAGCAAAGAGCACTTGTTGCCATTCCAGGAGACCCAATATGGTTCCCAACACCCAAGTCACACGGTTCTCAGCTGCTGTAATTTTGACTTCTTTGGGTGCATTCTCTCTCTCTCTCTCCCTCTCCCTCTCCCTCTCCCTCTCCCTCT
>CAJQZJ010001079.1:3292458-3313501 GCA_907164525.1 Lophiomys imhausi
TCTCTCTCTCTCTCTCTCTCTCTCTCTCTCTCTCTCTCTCTCTCCCTTTCCTCCTCCACCTCTCTTTTCAAAAACCTTTAGGCTGGAGAGGCCGCTCAGCAGTTAAAGGCACGGATGCTTTTGTAGAAGACCTGGGTTCAATTCCCACCACATTGTGGCTTATATTCCGTTCCAGTTCTAGGTTGTCTGACACCCTCTTCTGGTCTCCAAGGGTACTGCACACCTGTGGTGCCCAGCAATACAGGCAGGCAAAAAATTCAAACACATCAAATAAAATAAAAATTTAAAAGATTTCTAAATGATAGTCTGGGGATTAAGGTAGAACCCATTTTTTTCATTAAGCTATTTTTGCTACATGTATTTATTTGTGGGTGTATGCACATGTGTGTACACCTACACATAGTGAAGGTATAGACAATTTGTGTGAGTCAATTCTCAAATTCTGCCTTGTGAGTGCGGGGGTCAGACTCAGGTCAGCAGGCTTGATGGCAGGGTTCTTTCTTTAACCACGGAGCCATCTTGCTGGCCTATATTAAAAAAGCATTTTAATAAATTCTTTGATAAATGAATATACATATGTACAATGTATTTTGATCATATTCACCTTCACTCCATCCCTCCCCCTAACTCCTCTTAGGTCCATTGTCTCCCAATTTCATGTCAATTTAGTTCAGTTTGTGCTTCCCATATACTCATGGGTCTGGAGGACCTCTCCTGAAGTGCAGTTGACCTCCCGGGCCACAGTGAAAAGAAAACTTTCTTACCCCCCAGCAGCCATGAGCTACCCGACAATTACAGAAGCCGCTGTTTTTTCTTTTTTAATGTTTATTTTTAAAATTATTTTTATGGTATGTGTGATGTGTGTGCCTGCATAAATTCACATAGGACTGAACGTGTGCAGGGACCCAGAAGAAAGTATTGTGTAGCTTGGAACTAGAATTACAGGTGGTTGTGAGCCTGCCTCTGCCTATGGAGTGTGGGATTAGAGGCACCATCATACGGAGCTCCATATGACTCTTGTTTCCTGATTTGATTAATGCTTTCTGATCAGGAACCATTAGGCAGGTGGAAGGCTCTCTGTTCACTTGAGTCGGCAGTTTTAAGCCCTGGCAATGTAGTTTTCCCTTTTACTGTGTTTGTGTGCTCTCGGGCTCCTGCAAGAGAAATGTCAGAGTGTGGAGGCAAAAAACAAGCAAGCAAGCAAGCAAACAAAATAAAAACAAAACCTAAACCAACCCATCCACACTGGACACGCAGCCGGGTCCACAAGGGTCAGAACCGGCCGCGCCGGGAGAGAGTTGTGAAGTCCTGTGGGCCTGACTTGCAGGCTGTTTGGTCAATTTCCAGGCTGCGCACAGCCACTGGCCGCAGTGGGCATTCCCTGGATGGGATTTACGGTAGGAAACAGTCTCGCTTTCCTGTAACAAGATTTGTTTCAGGGCTAGGCGTCTTCAGTTTCTGACAGCTCCGGCTTTGGCTGTGCAGCATCTGCGTTTTAACCAGCTAGATATTTCGCCGCACTGCACTGTGGGAGAGATAAAAAGGCGATGAGATTAACCTTATTAACTCTTGGGGACAGGCACCTTCCCTGAGCACCCCGCTTGCCTTTCTTATTTCCATTTCTAGGGTGTTTCTTTCGTCACCCTGTCTTTTCTTGAAGTACCAGTGTTTCCTGACATTTTGGGTTACCTTCCCTTCCCTCACTCCTAAAAAGTCTCTGTAATACATCCTGTCCGTGGTTATGTTTGGTGCTCACTTGCGGCAGTGTTGCCTGGGCCTGCTGCTCTCTTTCCTCCAGGAGCTGGTGGTTCTTGGGGTCTTAAGGTGAAGCACTGGGAATGGAAGGATCTGAAGCTTTGGGGATGTGCAATGCCTTGTGGATTGATTTGCCAAGGGATCCTTCACTTGAGATTGCTTTCAAAGCTACTGGGTGCTTTTCTAATGTGAGTAGATGGTGTTCACTGTAATAAATTGCCATAAACTCGGTGACTCAAAAGCCATTTTTATATAGGTCTGGAGGCCAGGATTCCAAATCATCTTCACTGGGGTGAAGTCAAAAGGGTTATGAGTCTATGAAGCTGTCGAGGGCACGCTGTGCTTGATTTCTAGCTGCCGGGGCTGCCGGGGCCTGCTGGGGCCGCTGGGTGCTGCTGCTGGCTGCTGAGTGCTGTTGTGGGATTCCTGAGGTTAATAGGGGCTGATGGGGGCCCCTGGGGTAACATCCCTGCTGTTCCTGCTGTTTGACAGGACACACCCTTCTCTTTTATTTGTAGGCAAGTCTCTCTCTTCCTCTAAGAACATATACCCGAAACATTTAGGGTTTCACTGCATCACCCAGGATAATCCCATCTCAGGCCTCCGACTCAATCACATCTAAAATGATCCCCCCCTTCCTTCACTATAGGAAACACTCTTTGGTCCTGGGGATTAAGGCCTAGATACTCAGAGGGATCAGCGATGTATGTTAACCACACAGAGGTTAAAAAAAAAAAAGAAGAAAAAAAGAAAAACCCCAACACTTCTCCATTCATATTACTCATCCATACACAGAGCTCTTTAATGGAAGATGCCATCAATTATGAGACAAAACCAGAAGAACTTTATGTACTGTACAGGAGGCAGAATGTGAGATATGCTTCCCTCTAGACTTTGCTTGTTACCTCTCTCCTCCTTTTCTTTATCCGATCCATCCGTCCTCCCTCCCTCCCTCCCTCCCACTCACCCTCTCTTCCTCCTTCCTTCCCTCCTTCTTTTCTGCCTATTTCTGTCTAGCTGATGAGACAGATGGATAGACTAAAGCAGGCCTGCTCACTACTGGCCATTTTCACAGCTAATTTAGATTATTGGCGTACTCCACTTGGGAAATGTAGATAAGCTCGGAGGTCACACGACTGAACTGTGAAAGCGCAGGTGGTTATCGGAAGTGCCAGCTTTCGGTGGTGTGACTACTGGGCACTGAAGATGCCTCTGAAGGGCACTTTAAATGGCTCAGTTTCGTAAGGGTGTCTGGCGAATAGCTTTTGGTTTGCCCTTGTGGACTTGCCATTGAATGATGATGAATAGAACGATTTCTGGGACTCAAATTAAAAGTAAACAGAGCAGGGCCTCTCATGCGTAGCCAATACGTTGTGTCCAATTATGGCATCACGGCATTCCTGTCCTTCAGAGTCGTTAGGTGCGGTCAGATGGGAAGTCAGGAGGCAGCAGCAGAGTCAGGCTATTAAGTGTTAAATGCTACAGATATAAATTCGGAGTACAGTAGCTCTCAATTAACCACACTAATGAGAGACAGGAGGCATGGAGGAATGTTAGCAACCATCATAAAATATATGCCCAAGATAGTGCTTTAACTATCGTCTATCATTTAATCAGGGCTAAAAGACTAGGACATTTTGTATTTTTCTTTTCCTCTGGAAAAAAAAATGTAGCAATGAAATACTTTCATGGTTGTGGGTCACCACAGCATGAGGATCTGCATCAAACTGTGGCAAAATTAGGAAGATTGAGAACCACTGATTAGGCTCTAGAGAGTTGTAAAACTCCCCAAAGACTTTAGAAGCACAGTGTGGGCTGCCATTAGGAATAGAAGCCCTCTTGGCCTGTGACCTTTGGAGCTGTTTGCCAACCGGCTCTGTTTCCTGCAATGTAGTTTCTCAGTTTCTAACCTCAACGCCCCACCTGTCAGAATGAAGTCTCCAGTTTGCATTCTACTGGAATTTTCCATTAGGTAAGAGAAGGCAGAGTCTTTGATCCCAAGACATCTGCTAAGTCAGAAAGTGCCATTCTAAATACAAGTCTTAGGACTGGCTACCCACCTTCATTGTGGGTCTTTCAATGTACTGTTAGTTGCAACAAATCTCCTTTGGAGTCCTTATTTTGTTCTTAATGTTTCTAAGCAGCTTCAAGTTTCCCTGGTTGAGTTTGGATTTTCCAAGTCTCACATGTTTTGTGTTTCTGTGAGACTCATGTGCTTCTTCAGGAAGCCTGATCCATCCTATCATGCTGGAGGATAATTTTCTTAGGTCTTTTTATTTCAATAGTAGTTGATGCAAGAGACCATCTTGGAATATCTTATTTGAATGTGATAAGCTGGGCTAATTTTTTTTTCTTTAGTGTTGTATATCTGGGTTGTAGGCTGTATTAAAAGAAGTTTAGCATCTAAAACAAAGAAAGGTATCACGTTGCCTGAAGTTATGCTGGTCAGCTTGTTCCTAGAATTTTGCATTTTGTTGTAGGATCTTTCTGAACTGTGTGAAAAGGGTCAAGAAAGAAATCCCAGAAACCATGATGTATGGATCACTATTAAAAGAGTAGAGACGATGCAGCCCAGAGCCACAGCACCCAAAGAATGTCCTTATAACCCTGTTATAGTGTTCCTCTTTTGAGTCTTCTACATTTTATTCTAGCCTTTTAGCTCTGAGATGTCAAAAGTCATTTCTGCTTTATCCAATGAGTATCTCTAGTACCTGGTACAAAATATGAACCTAGCTGGGCGGTGGTGGCGCATGCCTTTAATCCCAGCACTTGGGAGGCAGAGGCAGGCGGATCTCTGTGAGTTCGAGGCCAGCTTGGTCTACAAAGCGAGTCCAGGACAGCCAGAGATATACAGAGAAACCCTGTCTCGAAAAACCAAAAAAAAAAAAAAAAAAAATGAACCTAACAGGGACTTGGTGAGTGAGGGAATGAACAAGTATGCTTTCTAGTGGAACACCCATCTGTGTGATGTTAGCTAGGTGAAAATGAGAAGCCCAACATCTGTGGCCAACAGTATAGGTTTTCTTATGGAGTTATCATTTAGTAAAACTGAATTTTCAAGATAGGGTTGGAATATGCTGTATCTTCTTTTATTTAGTTGTATTTGTTTCTCTCAGGCAGGGCCAGGTTGGCCTCCAACTCACAATCTTGCCTCTGTGTAACCAAAAATTTTATTATCCTATGTTTATTAATATCTAATAAACACCTATAACCTATAAACACCTAATACCTAACAACACCTAAACAATCCTACTGTAACCCTTTGGAAGGATACTAGGATTCTCTAGTGCAGGTCCGTGCCGGCAACTTGGTCAGGCTTCTATCTGTTGGCACACCTCAAGCAGCATTCAGCAGACTGGCTCTGGCACAAACTCAGACATGGCAGTCTTCTTGAAGCCTTCTCCTTTTATGGC
The DNA here is from genome assembly GCA_907164525.1 of Lophiomys imhausi. Taxonomy (NCBI): domain Eukaryota; kingdom Metazoa; phylum Chordata; class Mammalia; order Rodentia; family Muridae; genus Lophiomys; species Lophiomys imhausi. Next base: position 3,297,627 of record CAJQZJ010001079.1, read on the forward strand.
CCCTCTACTGCCAGTAAGCTCATGTGGTCCTTCGGTTTAAACCGCTCAGTCAGCCAAGACTGTCCACAGACACCTCAGGCTTCCCTTTAAACTAGCTGAACCCCTCAGGGCAAGTGTTACACAGGGCAGCTTTTAGCCTTGCCTTGGCTTCAAGGCCTATAGCGGGTCCCTGGCTTCCTCAACAGGGCTCTATCTCTACAGTCTCTCAAAGCTGTAGCCTTTATCTCTGAGATCTCCTCACAGTCTTCATCAGCATATGGTAGGCTGCTCCACTCCCGCCTTTGTCCGTCTCTGTGGCTTTCACGGCCTTCTTGGGCTGGCTTGTGACCAGAGCCTTTTTCTGAGGCTTTTTCTGTCAGCAAGACCTCAGTGAAAGCAGCTGGCGTACATCTTCAGACCTATGTTTCTTTTCTGGCTTGGCCATTTCTCTCTCAGGCTGGCTGTCTCTCTCTCCTCTGGGGGGTGGGGTGGCTCCTTCACGTGGAGCTCTCTGGTGTAAATAGGGTGTGGTCGCACCCTTTCTCAAGCTCTCTCATGGTAACTGGCAGTTCCTGAGGCTTCTGCAGCTTTGCAGTCATGCCCCTTCACTGGGCACCATTCACAGGCTTTAAAATAAGGCTTTCCAGCCACTCCCCTCAACAAGGCACAGTCTGTGTCTCTCCTGGAGCTCTGGCTTCAACTAGGCTCTGTCCATTTCGACTCAGGTCTTTCTAGCATCCAAGCAATGCCAAGCTATAAGCTCTTAGTTTCTCGGGCTTTCAGAGTACCTTCTCAATGGTTGACCAGGACTATGTGCCAGGACTATCAGACCAGGTGTCAGTCTGATCTGAATTTCCCTGAAGAGTTCTTGCTACTTCACTAAAGAATACTAACCCAATTACATGCCTGTCTTCCAAGTGTTGGCTTTGCAAGCATGAGCTCCACAGGCTTCTTCCCCCAGCACAATGTGCTGTTTCCTAAGTATATTTTACCATGTGACCCTACAGTGCTTGCTCTCTACACATGAAACTATGTAGGGTAATGTTTTCAGTGACAGGGAAATTTACAAATGTGAAGTGCAGCTATTTGTATAGAAAGATGCAAAAAGGACCTGGGAATAGTGATTACAGGGATGCCTTTTTCTTTTTTGTCTGTCATCTATCTGTCTCTGTCTCTGTCTATCTATCTGTCTGTCTGTCTATCTGTCTGTCTATCTATCTATCTATCTATCTATCTGTCTATCTATCTATCTATCTATCTATCTATCTGTCTATCTATCTATTGCACACAATAATGGGTTCCATTTCACATATATGCCATATACTTCTACAGTGGGGACTTCCTGTCTTGTTTCCCTTCCTTTCCTTCACTTCCTCCCTTCCTCACTCCCTCCTTCCCTTTAGCCTCTCTCTCTTCCTTTAGGGTGCATTTTTTTTCTTACTTAACATAAAGATCTTACTAAAAAATCAAAGCAGTGCAAAACCCAAGTCAACAGATGCTGTTAGTGACTTCTAAGGTCCATTTCAAAGTTGAACTATACCATATTTTATCATGTTTCCAACTTCTTTGCCAAAAGACTGGTTCCTTAGTACCCAAATCCATCCACCCAAGGTGTTGTTTCACAGTAGATGTTTTTCTCCATATTGCTTGATTCATCCTAACATTGTCACAGTTTTGTAATAGAGACACACTGAGTGAAGCAGAGAGATTTTTTTTTCTTTACTTGCAAACTCATTTTCTTTCTGTTAGAAGAAGACAACATTAATAGTGAGACTTCCTTATGGAAATGTGCAATTTAAGAGTGCAGCATAATTGCTGATGCTATCTTACCGTGTTTCCTTCCCTACAACCTCAAATATAGACTCCTCGCTCTGCTGTATGGGAAAACCTTGACGTGTAACGAAATGAGTTACAATCATTTGGATGGTTTTGTTGTGAAATGTGAAAGCATGCTGAATAGCTGCAACATCACAAGCTAATGATGTGCAACTGTTAGATTGAAATGAGAAGGATATTCTTTTATCTGAATGTTGCTGTTTATGCTTTCTGTTATTTAACTTGCCATCTGGCCATACAATTGCATGCTGTGAAATTAGAAGGCTTGCATACAGAGGTTGTGTTCTTTCAGGTCAAAGTGAGGCTGCGTTGTGTTCTTCCAATTTATTCATTTTTGTGACAGAGTCTCACTTTGTAGCCTCACTGGCCTGGAACTTATTACGCAGTGTTGGCTGGCCCTGCATTCACATAACCCTCCTGCTGAAGACTTCCAGGACCGATATTACAAGTGAACCACCATGCCCAGCTTCTTCAGCTTTTTCAGGTTACAGTCTTTGCCTTGGGTCCCTGTTTGCTGTTGATGTCTGTATGTATTACACAGTTTGTTTTCTTGGAGGTGCTAGGAGTTGATTTGTGGTACATGGTACCAAATAAACTAAGACAGAGCTGGAATGAAGAGCCTGGACATAGAGAGCATGAGAAATAAGAGCCCCGTACAATGCTATGCAGTAGAAATACAAACTTTACATGCCATTTAAAAATTTCTAGTAAGCTACAAAAAGTTAAAAAAATAAATTCTAGGAATATTTCATATACACTACAGTTGAATGCAGTATATTCTAAATCGCATTACTTTAACCAGAAGTTATTGCAAAGATATTGCATTTTTTGAATTTTTACAGCCTATCTTGATTCACATGGTAATGTCTCATCAGAGAGAGAGAGAGAGAGAGAGAGAGAGAGGGAGAGAGAGATCATCTATATTTGGATCTATAAACTTACACTTACAACATTGAACCCACCTGTACACAGGCTCAGCAGACAATACCTTCTACCACCTGAATCTGGTCTGGGAGACTCACATGGAGGCAGGAGAGAACTGACTGCTGAAAGCCATCCTCTGACCTCCAGACATGTGACATGGTACGCACATGTACACACATGTATACCCAGATGCACAGATGCAATTAATATAGTAAAAATTGCATTTGGCTACTTAACTCATTCCAAAAATAGAAGTTTGTCAAATATGAGGCTGAGTGTGAAGACATAATTCATATTCAGCTCCTCATCCATTACAGCATGTTTTACCTGCTACGCATGGTTCACTGGCTATTTAGATGCACATTTCCCACTGTTCCATTCACAAGTGCCTCAGACCTCACTCTAAAGTGGGATTCTGTTGCATTTGTCTCCTCCCAGCTTCCAAATGCCAGTCTTCCATGAAGCTTTATTCTGTGAGACAGGTCAGGCAGGTATTGTCTGGTATAAGGAATTGCAAACAGTTGGGATAAATAGTGAGAATCCATCACATGGATGTTAGGAGGTTGAAAAAGGTTGACAACACTGAAATAATAATAAAATAGTTATGTATTACTTTTATAGTTTCTTTGGCCAAACACTTGACTGAAAGAACTTACAGGGAGAATTACATGCTTTGGCTTGCAGTCTCGAAGGTTCCAGTTCATATTTTGGCCCAGGCACTTGGGTCACAGGAGAATGAAATTCCTTTTTAATTAGCATATGAGAGCCAGAGGTCAGGGACATATACCCTCTGGAACTTGTTCACTCCCTCTGGTCAACTAAGTCATAACTTCTAAACATCCCACAACAACCTCATCTCATCAGCCCCACCAAATGAAGCACATGAAACCTGTGGGGACATTTCAAATTCAAACATAGCAGCTCCTGCTCTTGGCATTAGGGGACACCAAAGGAGTGACATAGAATCACCCAGAATTAGATACTAGGAGCCTACCCAAGATGCACAGGTTATAAACATCCACATCAACACTGCTGAAAGCCCTGAGAGTTCCCTAGGGAGCCTCATGCTGGTACCTGAATCTGCAGATGCCTGGACAAAGAGATAAGATAGGATAGGACAAAGAGAAAAGAAAACCTTTTGTCAAGTCAACAGTTTGACAGTGTCTAAAACTGTTTGGATTTTAAAAGAAGCCACCTTCAGCATACTAGACTAGGCTTCCAAAGCAAGGGACAGAGAGATACAGAGCTGAGAGGAAACAGGTGAGCAGATGGTAGATTCATGTTCAAATACTCTCCCTTCTCACTATGCCAACAATTGTAGCTTACCTAAGCAGCTTTCTTAGTTCCAAGGGCCCTGGAACCACCAACTATGTGGTGCCCACTTGGAACGCTTTGGGAAGAAGTCTGCTTGGGTTCACGAGAGATCAGAGAATAGCTCCAGTTGTCTAGGAATAACGCACACTAAGTCCTGAGGTCAGTTCAGTTTGAACTGTCACATGGGGTGGCTTTGGTCTTGCTGGAAATTTGCTAATCCCAGGCCTCTAAAATGAATGTTTTATTATTCAGACTTTGTATGCCCACTTCACTTCTACTTTCAGAAGTAGCATGATGTTTTCTGATGGAATGAGGCAATGTCTTCTGTTCAGAGCCTCTGTGGATTTTTCTTCCTCCAATTGGTTACAGAGGGGGTTCTATCCATCTTCATGTGTTTCTTTTTAAGGGAGGGCATCACCTTTCTTCTCTGGAAATGAGTTTTAATTGTCTGTCTCTGAAATTAACACAATAACTTTAAAGAGGTTTTCAGCATATCTCCTAGTTTTGATGGGTAAGACTCTAGAGTTGCTGCTGGGCTCTTTTCCAAGAGGGAGAAAAATGGAGCTCGGAGCTCGAGCACCATTGAGGTCCCAGCAACAGTCACAACACAATGGATGAGCAGATGAGCCCAAAGCACCAGTAAGGCTTCCATTCAAATGCTCTGTTCCTCCAGCCACATGGAAGGCAAGTGAGATTATTTTTGTGAGAAAGATACATTTGTAGACTTAATGCTGCATATGTTTGAACTCTTTCCAAAACGATGTATTCATCAATGCTTAAAACATTTAGAAAGATCCGTTATGGGAGGCGGCATTAGCCATTTCCTGGCAACGTGATGTGTTTATGTTTGGGTTACAGTTCAGTTCTTGGCTTCCTCAGCACACAGCAGTTGCAGAGAGCCTTTGAATTAGTGTGAAATGACACGGTTTGTTTGTTTATTAGACTTAGTCTTTACAAAGCTGGGGCTCACTGCTCCTGAGCCTATGGTGAACACTTGACTGTGATAGGCTGGAGGGGAAGGAAAAAAAATCCTGATGATAGTTTTGACATTGGGTTTTTCATTAAAAAGGAACACAGCCAATTCCCCAGCCACAATCCATTCATGCTGAAAAAAAAAATCAAGCTACTGCAACAGTAAAACTCACTAAAGGGAGTCAATCCTTTGTATCTGCTTCTAGTGTGGCCCTCCCCACCTTAGTGTAGGAAGTGTAGGAAGGTAGAAAAACAAAATTAGGCTCTTTGTAATTTCTGATATTGCCTATGATTATTTGTCAAATAAAGTAACACAAGTAGGTTAGAATTTCCCCCTGTGGATATGGAGACATAGACTAGAGGGAGCCAGTGAATACACATTCTGTAGTATTTGACACACAAGCTTTTCTTTTGCTTTTTAATTTGAAACTCTCTAACTCACAGAATCCCCTCCTTCAAGCAAGCCCCCGGCAGATGTTTTATTATTTCTTGCCTCTCCCTGCTAGTGCTATACATTTGGGTAAAATATCACAAATAGTGGCTGTTACTGAGCAAGCCACTGCCACTATAATTCTCTGAGACAGTCAGAGGCAATGTGACATATTTAAGAGCCCCTATCACTGATGAGCTTGAACAGTCAGGTTCTCAGGCTCTTGGGCTCAGTGTGCACACATACTCTGCCATCTTCCAAACAAAAGGCTACTGGCAGCAAACAACAAATGTTTGGAAGGAGTCTCAAGACATCCAGGGCTCTTTCTCCCTTTTCTCCTTCTTATCTGTAATTGGAGGATAAACATTGTCCAAGACACACTGATGATTTGTGCTCCACCATCTAGGGAGGCTGTCTGAGTAGCAACCACTGCCCTGAGAAAGCAGCCTTCTTTGTTTGTGGTGTGATGTGAATAGGGTCTTCAGTCTTTCCTCAGGTCTTTGAGCTGTGGTCATTGGAGACAGTGTGCAGGTTGACCAGAAGGCTCAAAGATGTTTATAATGTGTCCATCAGATCAATGATGGCTTCCCTGAGGGATTATCTATTATGCAACTACCTAAATACATTTTACTGTTTCTCTAAACCAGACTTTCTCAAATGCACCAGGTTGGAGTTTGGGGCTGGATGATTCTGAGTGGTGTTCTGAGCTTTGTAGGAAATTTCCTAGCATCTCTGCCTCAACCTCTCACTCTGAGCATCTCCCCAATTAGTATGTCCTGAGGCATGACAAAGTCCCCTTCAGGAATCCCCTCTTGAAACCCATGGTCAAATTACAAGCCCCTTTATTCCAAGCCTATACACTACTTTAATGACTTCCATTAACACATTGAATTCCTCATTCTCTCTTGTATGCTAAATATTCAGGTTTTAGTACTGACTGAAAAGAGCCTCATGCAGATATGTGTTTTCCTGCTTGAACCCTCCTCTGGGCATCTGTGGTGCTTACTGTGTCCCCACAATTATCATAGGTGGTAAGTTTACATCTCCTGTCATCTTTCTCAGTCACTCTGAAACAGTGGTTCTCAATTTTTCTAATGCTGTGACCCTTTAATACACTTCCTCATGTTGTGGTGACCCCAACTATAAAATTATTTCATTACTACTTCATAACTGTAATTTTGCTCCTGTTTTGAATTATAATATAAATATCTGATATGCAGGATATCTGATATGCAACTCTCTAAGGGGTCAGGACCCATGAGTTGAGAACTGCTGCTCTACAGTGCTGATACACAGCTGGTGGTCAATAATATGAAGGACCAAAGGAATTGATGAATTTTCCACACTGAATCCCATCTTGAATCCTTATAATCAAAGTTGCTAGTAAGAGTGCATAATGGGTGTTCTATATTGGACTTCCTAGGTGCCTGTGATCTGCCTGATATTGACAGAGTTGGGCTCTCAAAGAGAAAAGAGCTTTATCCCACAGCTGACCACCAAGCATGATGGGAACTCCGAGATTAGAACTGCCTGCCTGATTGGCAGTGGGGACTTTACAGGGAGGGAGAGGAACTACTTGCTATAGGGTGTGAGAAGGGAGGTTTGTGTTCTCTTGTGTTGTCTGGTCATCAGTCCTCTTTTAGACCTTAGGTTTTAGCGGGGAAAGCCACTCTACTGTGTCTGAGAGATTTGAACTTTCGAAGGTCAGAGATTGTTGACAGACAAGGCAGCTTCCATTGCCATGTCTGTTCCTGGAAAGTTGCTTCTGAGCCACCCTTGAGTGGATTCTGGAGGGTACTCCTGAAAGGGTCATTTGAGTATTTTATATCTGAGCATGTCTAGATTTTGCCAATTTTAGTCACATGCATTATTGAGGGCAGAGGGTTCACAGCTGTGGAGAGGCTGAGCATGGCAGCTTGAGAGGAACCTGTCCTTCCAGTCACAGCAGAGATGGGAAGGACAAGGCACATGGGCCTCTGATAGAAGGAAAGAAAGACAGGGGAGTTGGGTTTCCCTTTTAATACTAGAAAGAAATGAAGCCTTGCCAGCATCATGCGTGAACCCAGAAAGAACTGTGTGTTCTGAACTTCTGGTGTTTAGAATTGTAAGATAATGTATTTGAGTGACTTTAAGTGACTAAATTTGTAAAAATGTTAAGAGTGGTTCTTGGAGTTGGTGGGTATACATGGGTGGATTCCTGGGAATGGCACTGCTGGGTTAAATGACTGGTCTCTGGGTAACTTTATAAAAACTATCCAGATGGCTTTCTGCACTGGCTGTGCACTTACTGACTTTGGAGCACAATTATGCAGACTAAAACACAGACTGATGTGTATATACGCCCATCCATTATTACTGTTGTGAAAAACTTCTAGATTTGGAATTTAGAAAGAGGGAAAATCAGTAGACAAGCATTTTTGAGGTTGTCAGTTTGGAGAGATGGTGTAATGATAGCTATAGATGAGAGTGTTTTTTTTCTGGAGAGCATTGTGTGAGGAGGGTTTCCAGAGAGTTATCTCATGGCTGGGCTCCCAGTCCAGTAGCCACCGCATATGTGCTCCAACCCTCTTCCACACTTACTGGTGATGCTTGTGTGAATCAGTCACTTTAATGCTAATGTAATAAAAAAACTGTGACCCAAGGCAACTTACAGATGAAAGAGTTTGTTTACCTTATGGTTCCAGAGGGTTAAAGTCCACAGTAGTACAGAAGGCATGACAGCAGGCAAGAGGAGCAGGAAACTAGTCGATCATATTTTTATCCACACACAGGATGTAGAAAAAGATAGTGGGAAGTAGGGTAAGTATCTAAACCCCTGCCCCCTGCCAAGTGATGTACTTCCTCCAGAAGGGGGCCTGTAGCTCCTAAAGGCTTCATAACCTTCCCAAACAGGGCCACCAAATGGGGACCAAGTGTTTAGATACACAGGCCTATGAGGGACATTTCTCATTCAAACCACAAGGTGGTACACACCTGTAGGGAGTTAGAGTAATATAAATTAGATTTAGTAAATATCTAGGTTTCTGATACAGTCTCTTAATCTGGAGCATGAAGATCAACTTCACTGTGAGCTTATGGATGAAGTCACGTGAAACGAGGGGAGTCTCTATGGACTGAAAAACAAGGTTGAAGCCAGGTGAAACAAGGAAAGACTTTATGACCTGGCATTGTTTTCAGCTGCTAAGTGGGCAGAGCCCAAATTAAGCTGAAGCAGGTGGAACAAGGAGAGATCCTATTTAAGGACAAGTGGATGAGCCTGGGGAGGGCGTGCTAGGGGCTCCTTGCTAGAGAGCTCCGATGCTATCGAGTCTTCATGCTAAAAAGGACAATGAGTAGTTTGTATCCTCTGATGGAGAAAGTGCTGGTAGACTAATGGCCAGATCTCCTTGAGGCAGAAAGCAGCTGGTGAGCAGAGAAAGCCTCAGCAAGACAGCAAAAGGCCAAGGACTAAACTCTGTGGCTCAGCTTTTGCCTAGAGGGGTTTGACCTGTCAGAACAGTGGCCTGAACGGAACTGTGGCCAGCTTTAAAGACTGAGGCAGAGCAGCAGAGTTGCTGATACTAAGGAAGTAAGTTGGCCTACAGACGGCTGGGGTCTCCCCGAGAGAAGAAAGCTTCAAGCCTTATTTAAGGTGAGACTTCCATAGCCAATTTCCCCTGACAAATCTACGTCTGAGATATTCCAGAAAAAGGACTGCTAAGTACATTAAAGGGTCTGCCCCAGAGACTGTCTGTGTTCCTGGCGACTGAGGACCTGCCCCAGAGACTGTATCCTTCTAAAAGGTTATGAAAATAGTTGTAATAGTTATCAATAGGTTTAGTGGTTAGGTCTTAGGGGTTGTAGGAATTTATAGCAGTTGTAGGAATTCATAGGGGTTGTAGGAATTTATAGGAATAGTAGTTAAGTAAGTGTATTTGTTATAAGTGAATATAGTTATTAATAAATAAGTGTTTAATAATTAAAAAGGTTGGGTTTCACACACCAGTGAGTAACTTTTACCAGTGGTGGTGGTCACTTTTTTTTCAATTCAGAGATTGAATTCATTGAACTTTATTTGCTTCTATCTGGCACATACATAAGGATTACTCCTGATTTCCCCTCTCTGAGTACCCCGTGACACTTCTGTGTGGTTTTGAAGAGGCCTGATGTAAGGAGAAAAATGAATCATGGAACTTGTTAAGGGTGGTTAGATAGACAGATGCTACAGATGTTGTAGTCCGGGATTTGGAATGGGAGGAGTCCCAGATCAGTCCTGAGTCCAGCAAGAAGCAAGTATCCATAGTTAAGAGACAGAGAACAGGGTTTACTGGGTGGAAACATCAGGGCAGAAGGAAGATTGTGGCTAAACTCTCTTGTAGGGTCCTTGTTGAAGAATGGATATTGTAAATCAAGGGTTGACAGTGGACCTGAAGGGATTGATCATGCATGATAAGTAGGCTGATGTGTCTGAGCAGGGTTCTTGCAGCAGCTGGACTGAGGAAGCCAAGGACAGAGTCAAGGTTAGTTTGTAGAGGAGGAGAGGCCCCTGAGGGTCAGTTGATAAAGATGTGTGCCTGATGATCTGAATTTGCTTCCAGGGACCTACATGGTATAAGAACTGACTCCTGCAAGCTAGTAGTCCAGTGCTTGCCACCCCCAGTGCTACCCCCACTCAAATAAATAAAACATAATGAAAATCATGACAAGGTAAAAAACATAATTCATTATGGAATTGTAAGGAATTTGAATCTGGAAGATGGAGTGCTACTTAAGATTCTTTTATTGTTTTAGGAAAGTAAGTATTGATTTTTGTATAAACTCCATTTCTAGGTTGCGCTAATGGAGAGGTAGATTTGAAGAGAGGTTGAGAAGGTCCGTACATGGTGTTCTGTTGAGAAAATGTTAGAGTTAGGGATGCTCAGAGGAAGGCCAGGGTGTTGCCCATTACATCCTCCCTGCTGTGCAGTGGGAACCATGAGGGATGAGGGATCTTGGCACAGGTAGGCTCTCAGTTGTTCTGATGGCCACAATGGTGGTTTGTTTAATTTCTACATTGTGTGGCAGAGGCTTCTGGATAGACTCTGGTCCCCTGGTCCCATTTCTAGAGAGGGATGCATTTGCTTAACCTTTACTGAGGATGTGCTATGTTGCACAGGTGTCACATGTCACACTGCCTGAAAGGGATAGCTGGTTGGTGGGGTTCCAATGGCTCAGCTGTGGACAGATGTCCTTCTTTCAAGGTTCTGACTATGTTCACACCCAATAGGTCAGCAGTGAGATAGAGTCATGTCACATAGCCTTTTAGTGGCTTCATGATGCTCTTAGGAGGACAACCCACCTACTTACCATGGCACAATATTCTCTGAGATGACAGAGTGATGAAGCTGATACTGTTTTTTCTTAAAACTTTTTTTTGTTAGTTCTTTGAGCATTTCATTCTATGTGTCTCGATTAAATTCATTCTCCACCAACTCTTTCCAATTCTACATGCCCTTCCACACCCACCCAACATGTATCCATTTTTTGAGTTTGTTTTTGGTATTGTGTGTGTGTGTGTTTTGCCCATCTAGTGGAATTTGTGCTGCTCATATATATGTTCTTGGATGTATGTCCTTCCACTGGATCATGATGGTCAACTTACCAGGGCTTGCACCAGTGGTTCCCAATCTTCCTAATGCTGCCACCCTTTAACACAGTTTCTCATATTGTGGTGACCCCCCCCAACCATAAAATTAGTTTCATTGGTACTTCATAACTGTAATTTTGTTACTGTATGAATCATAATGTAAATATCTGTGTTTTCCAATGGCTTAGGCAACCCCTATGAAAGGGTCATTCAATTCCCAAAGGGGTTGTGACCCACAGGGTGAGAAAAACTGGCCTACACTCTCAGAGAAAATTGACTGTCCTCCCAGTAGCTACCCATAGCTCCTTGGCTAGGGATAAGGCTTTGTGTCTGCCTCTCCTCTCTGTGTTGAGATTTGGTTTGGCTTGATCTTGCACAGACTTTGTAAATACTGTCACAATGGCTGTAAGTTCATATGCGTAGCTGCCCTGTAGTGTCTTTAGTACACCATTTCCATATATCTACCCACCACCTCCAGCTCCTATAGTATTTCTGCAATGATTATTGAGTCTTGGGAGGAGGGGATGTGATTCAGATGTCCCATTTATGGCTCAGCAATCTGCAGTCTCTTACTTCTGTACCTTGGCCACTTGTGGATCTCTATGTTAACCCCCATCTCCTGCAAAAAGGGGCTTCTCTGGTGAAGTTTGAGAGATGCACTAACCTATGGGTTAAATGAGAAGTCATTAGAAGTCAGTTTAATATTCTGTCCATTTGGCAGATTCTCTCCTGAGCTTGTCTGGGGAAGGCTAGAACCCCCTGGTCTATCCTTTTCACCATCATTCTTTCCCCTTTCTATATGCTTTTGCCATCTAATTAAATGTATGACCTTCATGTTGGCTGAGATGGGGAGGAATGCTGGCATATGGGAATGTGGAACTTTGAGCTGTTAAATCAGTCTCCCAAAAATTCTATCTCTCAAAGTAAATACAAGCCAGACTTGCTTCCATGCCCCTTCGTGCAACTCTCCTGGAGGTCTCAACACAGTTTGGAAACCATCAGTGACAGAATCAGCTTCTACCCACAGTTCATTTCTGCACACTGTGGCTGAGTCTGCCATTGATGGTTTCCAAATGGTGCTCAAACTTGATAACCACTGAGGATTTTCACTCAGCTCTCTCCCTAGAATGCAGGCGGTTGGGAAACTGCTAGAGATCAGACAAATTTACACTCTGTCCCCTTTCTCAAAGTTTTTCTTCAAAGTTGAAAAGTTCCTAAAATTTGAACTCAGCTAATGGGATCACTAGTGGTGGTTGAGTCATGGATCCTGTGCTAGATGAGGAACACCTCTGTGTATTGCTTTTATGTTAATGAAGATGCTTCCCCTTAGGAACTGCTGCTAGGCAGAGCTACTTTCAGAGGTTGATTGGGGAACTGCGTCCTTTGCTCTGGGCTCTCTCTCCTTTTTTTTCTCAATGTGAAAGTCTTTGCAAATCAATTTTAAACCCTGGAAATACGTTATTGTTTGTTATTGTTATCTGAAAGTACTGTGGTACCCCAGGAAAAAAAAAACCTGGCAAATAATTCTATTTGATTTTATCTTTTCTTTTGAGCTGAACATGTTATTTGCAAATAAAAGACAAAGCAAACTAGGCAAACACAGTACAATCTATTCCTTATCACTAGTTTCTTGGGGGAAATTTATCTAACATTATTTTTCCTTTTTAGTATTCTTGCTGTAATCCATTTATTTTCCTTTCATTGCTTGTTCAGACTTTATTCTGGAACAGCACTCTTACCATGATTATGTTCTGGAATCCTCTGAGATCTCTAGCTAAATTGTGTGGAACACATGCTGCTGAAAGATTTCATTCAAATATGTAAAGAATATGCAATTCCATTCCTTAAATTCCCTTTAGTATATGAAGTATTTGGTGAGTTGCTGATATCTTTATTTAAACTTTTTAAAAGCTCAGGCTATTACTTCTTTTTTATGCATATATTTGACACCATTAGTCACTATTTTTAATGGGGTCTATTATTTAAAAGGGTCGATTATATAAAATATTCTCAGTGAGTATTTATTTTAGATTTAGTGAGCAATAACTAAATATTATAAATAGCTGCTTCAATGGTTTGTAATAACATTAGAAATATTGGTAGTAGAGCCCATGATCCCACAATACCCTTAACACATGTATTTGCCCTATACCAAGAGAACACACTCATGGGGAAAGGAATAAAGAGGCAGGGCTCTGTATCCAGGCTTAAATGCTCTGGGTTGGCAATAACTATGGTGTAATAAAAGTCACTTACTGAGTTTTGTGCTCAGAATCTCCCAAATAATTTCAAATATGTATTTACTGATACATTTTAATGCGATGTTTTAAAAAACCTCTTTAAATCATAAATAAGCCATTGTATAATGTGGACATTAATATTAAATCATTTATCTTGATGCACTTGAAATCCTTGGACATTTTTGCTTATAAATATTCCTACCAGGCATGTCCAACCTGCAGTCCCAGGGTATAAGTGACCAAGGATGACTATGAATAAGATTCAGTGCAAAATAGTAAACTTTCTTAAGATATTATGAAATATTTTTGTAATTTTCCCCCCTGTAACATGATTACACAGTCCTCAAATGTGAACTTTATAGATTCTGACATCATGTAGCAATGTCTAAAGATTGGACACACTTTTGACCATGAAAGATACTGCCTGATATCTTGAAAAGCAGTGCTAACTAGAGTTTGGAGTGGTTGTTTGAGGAGAAATCAGAAACTATACTGGGGTCACCTCGAGAGATGGGGCTGTACAGCTGAGTTCATCAAGGAGTATCCTGAAAGCAGAGAAGTGAATGTATCTTCCAGGGCCACATGAACACTGAATGCCCCATGGCCAGTGGTCCACACATATGAACCAGGCCCCGTGATGCTGTGTATCCAATGTGGCCTAGAGCAACTGTCATATCTAGGGCATTCTGGAACCGCATCCATGTATCTCAAGAGAAACCTTCTGGAACCTAGTGAGTTCTACCAAATCCTCTGTTATGTGTGCTCACATTCTCCAGTCAACCTTTACTATCAAGTGGAAGACATGAACCTTCAGAGTTTTTTGTGCTTTCTTTCCTCTGAGTGATAGTGAAATATCAGGACATGGTTTCTTAGAACAAGAGAGAAAAAGACATAGTTACTGCGCAGAAGGATTAACAGGGATGGTGAGCCCATGGATACTGATGAAAGGCACACATGCTTTCCTTGGTTTGGGGGCGTTTTCTTCTATGACTGTTGAAGATCTGCTCTGTGCCACTGACTTGTGATTCTTCTCCCTTATCTATGCCTGTAATTCGAAGATTTGTTTGTTTTTTTTTCATAGTGTCCCCCACTTTCCCTGTGTTCCTTTCCAGTGTTTTAACATTGTCTGGGTCAAAAGAAAACACATGTAATACAGCTCCCCAGAACCACAGTGGGAGTGCATGTACTTATATCCTGTGCCTGTGTGCATGGAGGATGCTCAGGAAGTCATCACTTTGGCAATTATCAAAGAACCAAGTTATCACTGAAAGAGTGAACAATTGTGTTGTAATTTAAAGAATGGACACAGTGGGAGGAAGTTCTACTTAAGTAAAATTATGAGTTTAAATACTCAATGCATAGCCACATTCTGTTACCCTTTGCTTCCACAGTAATGTAAAATCCCAATAGTAATTTTACAGATTTGAACTGAGCTTCGACCCTAGGCACACAGTGAAGCCAGAATCCCAAAGTCTCCTGGTCATATACTTTATTCTGGGACAAAACAGAGTTTTTCATGATTCTCTGCAGAATATGAGAGGTACTATCAGAGTCCCACAGCCAACTCTTCACAGACTGAGGAGCTGATGGCCCCAACGTAAGAACTGTTGAGAGTGGGTAGAAGTCTGTGCATCTTGGAGCTACTTCTTTCTGGGCAGTCAGGGGCCCTGGTGGAAACTCCAAGCACCTTTTGGGCTCTCTGTCATAGACATAGTCCTTGAATTTTATAGAACATTTTATTTTCCAATACATGTTTTTTAGTTGAAAGGTTAGAATCTTCAAAGGCAGTAGTAAAATATTAAAGAGTTCAGGTGGGTTGAGAAAAAGCAATTAAGGAGACAATTTCCACGTGGTATGTTCTTCAAGTTCACCCAGGTGAGGGCTTCCTGGTCTACCATTCTTCCTGCATTAAATCATGGAGAAAAATGCATCAGGCTTCCAAGAGGTGGGGACACTTGTCTGACAAAGAACTTGCTAGTTAAAGAATCAAATCTCTACTCCTTTACTTCATGGCAATATAACAATGGGATCCGATGTGGCTTTTGAGATGTTGATGGATAATTTCTTCCTGAAGGAAAGAGTTGAAACTGGTGTTTGTGTTCTCCATTCGAAAGACATTTTGTGGCTTTGATAACTTCCCTTCCAAAGTCTGCTTCATGGTGTGTTGTGTCAGTGTGTTTCACAAACTCACATACACACTCATAGTCACAAACACATACACACTCATACTCTCATATACACTCACACATTCACACCCACACATCTTCACACACACACACACTTTTTTTTTTTTTTTTTTTTTTTGGTTTTTCGAGACAGGGTTTCTCTGTTTAACAGCCCTGGCTGTCCTGGACTCGCTTTGTAGACCAGGCTGGCCTCGAACTCGCAAAGATCCGCCTGCCTCTGCCTCCCAAGTGCTGGGATTAAAGGCGTGCGCCACCACGCCCGGCTACACACACACTTTTTAATACACATTCATACACACACTTTCTTACACACATTCTCGCACGCACACTTTCTCTCTCTCTCACTCACACACACACACACACACACACACACACACACACACACACAC
>CAJQZJ010001079.1:3323501-3355731 GCA_907164525.1 Lophiomys imhausi
GCAAAGATCCGCCTGCCTCTGCCTCCCAAGTGCTGGGATTAAAGGCGTGCGCCACCACGCCCGGCTACACACACACTTTTTAATACACATTCATACACACACTTTCTTACACACATTCTCGCACGCACACTTTCTCTCTCTCTCACTCACACACACACACACACACACACACACACACACACACACATTTACACACACTGTCTCAGAATGGCTTTGCTATGAAGACATGAGGGGGGGCATTTTATTCCTCCAAGCTGACAGTTGTTGCCTTTCTTCCACCGTGAGATGGACGATCTGAACAAAGTGAAAAGACAAGGGCAAGAAAAACTGAACTGAATTAGACACATGCAAGAAGATGATACATCACTAAATTAGGACAAGCAGGACAATAATGAGAACTTGAAGTGGGGGACTGGAACACACCATGCTGCCACTCACAAGCAGGTGTGTGTGTGCACACTACCTTGCTTTACAGGGCAGAGTGGCACGACCCTTGCTTCAGAGTAGTTTAATGAATATCTCTCCTGAAATGCTGGCTCCATAAGTGGTGGATTATAAAGTTGATTCAAAATTTGAGACTGTGCACAGGGAATGTTGACTAAGGAAAGAGGCAGAGACACTTGGGCAAATATGAGTCTAAGAGAAGCAAATCTTAAATCATGTCTGTAGTAAGGAAGACATTCTACTAAAGCATCCCAATCACCTTCAAAATGAAAGTCAAGGGGAGCAAAAGCAAAGAGGGAGAGGGCTGCAGTCTCCTAGAAGTCTGCCATACTGATTGGGTCAGGCACATATTCTAGTCACTTGGAGATTGGCATTAACAGTAGTTTCTCCAGATGATTGGCCTGGAGGTAATATTTTTTTGCTCAAGTGGGAGAGGAAAGCAGGCATACCATGCATCCCAGAGGCAACTGTGAAGGGCGGACATGCCATACGTGGCTGGCAGCAGTTGGATGGAGAGAAAGGACGATTCTGCTTGTTTTTTTCGTGTGTACGTATTTGGTGTTCATGGATGTGAGTGGGCTTGTATGTATGTGGATGCATGTGCACATGTGTCCACATGCATATGGAAGCCCAGGCTGAAGTCAGGTATTTTACTCAGTTGCTCTGGTCTCTCACTTGAACTTGAAGCTTCCTGGTTCTAGTCTAGCTTACCATCTACTCCCAGCATCACCTGCTCTACCTCTTGAGGATTAGCTTACAGGTGAGTGGCCGTCCTTGCCTAGCATTTGTGTGTGTACTGGGAATCTGAACCCAGTCCTCAAACTTATGCTGCACAACACTTTATGGATTGAAGCATCTCCCCAGCCCTAGAGACAGAGGTTCTCAATGGCATGTGGTTCCCATCTGTTTGGCCACCATGCTGGTAGCTCTGGGAAGCATCTCTCTTGTTTGTGTTCCATAGTATGTATCTTTTCAGGTTTTTCTTTTTCTATAGGTCAAAATGAAATATTCCAATGTGTATATTTTTCTTTTTCTGATGATAAGGTAAGAGACGGCTGGTGGAAATTTACTGTTTTATTAGCACAGTTTCCCATTCAAGCAACCCCGTGTTATTTATGTGAATGCTCTTGCCCTGTATTTGTCACGCTCTCATTTTGTGTTGCGTGCTATCCTCGGGTGGCCCTTGATGTTTGTAGACACTAAAGTACTGTTATTACATAGCAGAAATGAGTTTTAAACTAAGGCTTGCAAACTAATGAGAACTCTCTTCAAATGACCTTATTGAATTATGCCTAAAATCAACAAAGCAGAGGGTCAGAAAAATTCTTCAAGGCCTTTATAGCAATTACCTGATACCTGGTGAGTACTGTTTTGGTCTTTCATAAGGCACATCTGATAGCTCTGGTTCTTTTAAAAGATTCACCATTAAACATGTTTTTAGGTCAGCTTTGATATTTATAAAATACACCTGCCTCTGGTCTCCATGGATCCCACGGTGCATAAATAGCCTGATTATTTCCGTCCTCATTTCTGAGGATGATTGGAGAAAGCTTTATATTTGAGATCAGGGAGGCACAATCAATGGGATTTTTCATTAAATGATCTAAAATGTGATGTTGAAGCCAGGCAAGGGAGTGCGGCCTCACCAACATTTGCAGACAGGGCTGACTGGAAGCAGTTTTGGAAAGAGCCTCTTTGTCTCTCTCCTCCTTTCCCAATGACACCATAGAAGCCCTTTTTTCACTCATGGCTTGTTCTCTCGAGACCATCACACCTTTTCACCCTTGGGTTAGTCTTCCCTCTCAAATCCCAGGTACTGCTGGGCACCTTGTGGCTCAGCAGCTGCTCTTCCAGACCAGTTTGTGCTGAATCCTTCACTCCTCTCCAACAAACGGTTGAGTTTCCATTTGATCTCGACCTTCCAGATGACGGCTCATTTCACTCAGTGCCTTCTGTGCTTAAATCCAACGTGTTGAGGAGCGATAGGGTTTGCAGCTATGGGGATATCACTCGGTATCCCTTCGGACTGAAATGTGTGAAGCCACAAGCCAAAACTAGAACATTTTCCCCTTTGACTCCCCAGCACAGTGGTTGAGAGACAGTACTATCGCGTGTTGTTCCTGATAGCCAATTTATGTCTCATAATCCCACATTTATTCTTACGCCCTTTATATTCCATTTCTTCTTTTAACAGAAGCTTCCAAAGCCTCCACTGACTCCCAGATTTTGCTCTTGTGATGTTACAGACAGCTGGGTATGGCAGAGCTGTAGATTGGTGGCCTTACATTTCTGCTGCATCAGCATGAGGCCAACCATAATTCTGTATGAGCATAATTCAGAGAAATACATTTCATATTGTTGAAGAACTTATGGAGCACAGATTTTAAAATGCATAGTCTGAAAATATGCACCTAGTAACCAGGCAGAGAAATCCTGTTGCCTATATTTTATGTGTTGGGACATGGAGACCCCAGGTCTGCTTTCATAGTAATCATCATGGATTCAACAATATTTCTTGAGTGCCTAGTCTGCCAAGCAGTGTTTTCAAGCTGAGGACACAAGAGACACATCTTCACTCTTACAGAACTTTCATCACTAGTAGAGAAATGATGATAAACATGTCTGTCATGTGACGTGAGACGGTGCATCATTCTATGTGGGAAGGCGAAATGGAGGGAATAGGTTGAGAGCAATGGCTCATAATGGTAGGGATGTTGGCTAGAAAAAAAAATCAATCACAGTCATTAATTTTGAATATTTAAAGATGTGACTGATACCTAGAACACATACACTGTGCACATGAATGGAATGATATGATGGTTGGTACATGTCTATACTGTATAATGTAACATTGGGTTCAGCATGCACTAGGACTCGAATGTGCCTACACTATAGAATGCAATATCAGTTTCAACAAGCATGAGGGCCAATGTTATCTACTCTGTGTAATGTAATTGTGTGCCCTGTGTGTCTACACTGTATAGCACATCAGATTCAGCATGCATGATGATTGGTGTGAGTCTATATTGTATAACGTAACATCAGGTTCCACACATCTGTTTCTTCAGATCATTTGCTTAAGCTTCAAACCTTCAAACCACTTTCTTCTAGCTTTTAGAAACATCTAGTACTTTAACATCTATACTTACCTCACCAAGCAGTAGTCAATCAGGTAACTTGTCTGCCTGATGAGAAGCTATTGGGATGTTTTGAGGGGAGAGATTTGTTATGTGACAGAATTTACACTTTCAAATGACAGCTCTTAATGGGGTACGGAGTGAGTTGACTGAAAGAAGCCAGTCTATGAGTATTAGAAGATTGGGATTCCCGTCATGATCAGTGGCTTCCTGAACCTTCTTCACTCACCCTCTTTTCTGAGTAACTCCAAGTTTGCCATCAACATATGAGAGCGTATACATATGGCAGATACTGTTAGACCTGTGCTCAGAGTGGAGGATTTTAGCTGGGTTATCCTTTGTTTAGCTGTTTATGGAGGTCGAGGCCTGTTTCTAGAAGTTTATTGACTGCATACAAAGAAAAGCAACGGGGCTCCTTTATCACATTGCCAGGAGTTGTAGAGGACACAGCCACTAGGAGAAGGTGCTTTTGAGTGAGTAGAGTGGGCTAACCAGCAGCCTTCAGTACTGTGGACAGTCTTTCTCATGATGGGTCAGGGCATCTAGCCTGCCATGTGTGGCTGAGCCTTCTGCCAGGAGAGATTGGGCAATTTACTTTTTTTGTGCTTGGTAGTTATATGGAACTTATGTGAGGAAAAAAACCTAATTGAAACCAACCAACCAACCAACCAACCAACCAACCAACCAACCAACCAACCAAAACCAAGCCTTAGCAGCACGAGGTATGAGCTAAATAAGAAGTGGTAAGCCCCAGCCGCAGTGCCATGAAGACAACCAATGAAAGCGTGCAGCCAGCACGCATGCTCAGATGACTTGGCTGGTATGATACTACAAACCGAGGATCTCACCTCACTGGGTTACATGGCTTGCAAAGGTAAGACTAGGAGAAAAGCAGCACACGTTATGAGGGGAGCTCATTTCTGGTTTTAGTCACTCTCTCATACTGATCAGACCTACATGCTCAGTTCTGGTCATCAAGTGAAGCAAAGCAATTAAAAAAATTCGACCGATGTAACCTGATTCCTGACACCCCCAAGCTCTTCGTTGTCGGGAGCTCCTTGATCCAATTCACTAGCAGTCCTTAACTTCAGCTGAAGTGAGAACGCCCCAAGATCAATGGAAAGTCTTCGATACTAAGTTGCAAATATGATTGTCTTTGAAATTATAGAGATATTAACCCTGAAAGCCAGGTTTTTCTGAGATACAGAGGAGATTTCAGATTTTCCAACGTTTGTCTTTACATATCAAGTGCCGATGGTGGGAATCTGTATAGAGAGCTGTCAGAGAGGCTGGGCTGTGGTAGGGTGGAGTACAAGATGAAATGAAAGTCCTTAGCTTGTTCTGTGAGAGCAGAAAGGAAAATGTAGAGGAGAGAGGTGCCCAAATGGTGAGCCTGAGCCCTGTGGCCTCCATTCTGTATATGGTGAATAGTACAACCAGACCTCTGCCTCTTCCACTGAGAAAGTGGGGATGGGTTGGGGAGCCTGTGGATCAGATAAGACCTGAGGTGCTCGTGGAGGCAGCAAGTGAGCTACTAGGAGTATAAACGAGGAAGAGAAAGAACCAGTTTTCAACACAGGTCTCACTTAGGAGGTAGGTACTCCACTGCCAACAATCAGATGTGATGAGACAGTTCGCTTGAGACAAAGTCTCATGTAGCCCAGGCTTGCCTTAAACTCACTGTAGCTGAGGATGCTCTTGATTTCCACATCATCCTGCCTCTACCTCCCAAGGGCTGGGATCACGGACAGGTGGTACTGTACCCAGATTCAGACATTCATTTTTTAAAGAAATCACTTGTCGGCCAATGCAGCTTTCCCCTCCCGTTAGTGTTTGCACTTCTCACTTCCCACCACTTCTGTCTCTGCTTCCTAGCAGATATCATGTGTAAACCAAACAACTTCCATTTACACCAGAATTTTCTTAGTCTAAATTCTATGGACTGGGTAATTCATCATTAATAGACATTTATTTGGTTCATAATTTTAAAGGCTGGTGAGTCTAAGAGCATAGTGCCGGTGTCTGGGTAGGGCTTTCATGATGCATAATCTGTGGTAGAATGCATAAAGGCAAGAGAAGAGAGAATATGCTAAAGGAGCTGAAACCATTCTTAGTTACAGCCCATTTTTGTGATATCCCCTCAACAGCAATCCTAATTAATTCATGAGGATGAAAATAGCATCTCTTCAAGGTCACACCCTTCAACACTTTTGAAGACTTTTTTTTTCCAACATGGGAGCTTCAGAGGACATAAACCATAACCATTATTTTTCCATTAATCAAGTGTATGCAATTAGTATACTAGAAATAGTTGTAGCTATTTCTACCAATAGTTGAAAATATACATTGTATATTTTCAGTGAGAGAAAAAAGATTTATTAGGAAAATTCATTTTTTTTTCTTAGTATGAACTGGAAAAGAGCTTGAAAGTAATGTAAAATTAATTATAGACAAAACATTTACAGACATCTGAGTCAAGATCTGTGATCTTTGCTTCGGTCACTGTATTAGTAACTGTCCTGTGACTGTGGTAGACTACCTGGATGAAAAGTAACTTAGAGGAGAAAAGGGTTTATTTTGGTTTGCAGTTTCAGGTTCCAGAGGGGAGATGGCATTTCACAGCGGGAAAGGCATGGAAGCAGGGGTGTGAGGCCACTTTGGTATTCAGAAAACAGTGTGATCACATTTCATCTGCCCACAGGAAACTGAGTGCAAGAGAATAGAAAGGGGGACCATGCAAAAAAAAGGCCTCAAAGTCTGTCCCAGTGAGATACTTTCATGTGTAGTTGTGAGTCTCTCATTTGATGACATATTTAATCCCTGGTTCAGTAGCATTTAAATAAAACTTCTAAAAGACAAAGTGATTACCTTGGGTGGGATACCATGAGGCATGTTTCCCTTAACTTCTATGGTTTAATAACTTCTCTTCAACCTTCTGAAAATTCTTCCTAATGTTTTCTTTTTTTTTTTTTTGGGTGGGGGGAGGAAGTTTCAAAGGAATGTCCCACATCCACCATGTGGTTTGTAGGGCTTTGTTTGCCTTCCCTGCTTCTGTTTCTGGCAGCAGCTTTGCTGTGTGTGCGCCAGGTTTGCCATTGTACCTGGAACTCTCTACTGGGCACTATTTCTGGGCCTATGTGACACCTCTCCCATGGAGTGGGCACTCTTGCCTCTTCTGCAAGAATCACCCTGTGACACTGATGTTTCTAGAGAACAATCACTTCGCTTCTCACCGGTGCATTTTTGGGTTGCATATTCAGCATCCATTCAGTGGATAGTATAGCCCTCCCTCCAGTCTCCTCCAGCTGCCTCAGCAATTTTGTTGTGAGTGGGATAATGCTCATCCTTGTGTCCTATCTAGTTAGAGGAATCTTGTGACTGTAGGACCTGTGACCCAAGGTTATAAAGACCTGCTCAGTGGCACAAAGATGTGGGTTTTTAATCTTAGCTACTTTTTCTTCATGTAATTCAGAAATGAAACCAAAACTGACAGACACAAGTACTGGATAGTTTCTCGTCACTAAGTCATCTAAGAGGAGGGAAACAATTAAAAAAATGCTTCCAAAAGGTGATGTGGTAGGCAAGCCTGTAGGGCATTTTCTTATTTAGTGATTGATGGGGGAGAGGTGAGGCCATTGTGGGTGGTTCCATTCCTGGGCTTGTGATCCTGGATTCTATAAGAAAGCAGGCCGAGCAAGCCATGGGAAGCAAGCCAGTAAGCAGCACCCCTCCATGGCCTCTGCATCAGCTCCTGCCTCCGTGTTCCTGCCCTACTTGAGTTCCTGTCCTGACTTCCTTTGGTGATGAGCAGGGATATGGGAGTGTAAATCAAATAAACCCTTTCCTCCCCAGCTTGCTTTTTGGTCATGGAGTTTCATCACACAGTAGTAACCCTGACTAAGAGAACAGGCAAGAGACCCAGGTCATCCATGGTGTACTCAGAACATATCTCAGTTTGGACAATCAAGGTTTGTGTATTGAATAAGAGCTGCCACTCTTCACTCTGGGAAGTCAATTCAATTACTTGTGCAAAAATGTATTGGTAAGGATGACACCATGCTTTCCAGACCCTCCCAGGTACCTCCCAGCCTCATAACTCTTATAAAGTTATGCATAATCTACTGCATAATTAAAGGAGTGCTTGCACTGTAGGAACCTTGTAAACTGTAAAAGTATCCCCATTATTCACCATAATGACATCTCAGGCCAACACCCCTAGTCCCCACATTCTGTTCCTGTACCATGCCCATTGCTTTAGGATCCATTCAGGTGGTGGCGCTGTCTCACAGAAATGTTTGCACAGAGAGTTCTTTGTTACCTCTAACAGATTTATTTTAGCCCTATTTCTTGCAACCTCAGCTCCTGGAAGGCTTCCCAGCATTGCTGCAAGATATCATTGCCATGGAGACCATCTCTCCACAGTGAGATACAGGAAAGCAAAGGTAATGTGCGAGCAGATTTTTTGAAACTCTGTTCCCTCTGGCTTCACACCTAACAGAATCATATGTGTACCCGAGTGAAACTTGAGGGTAAAGCAAACTAGGATTGGGGTGTTAGGGATAGACTAACTAGGGAATGCGTCTCACGAAGAAGCAGGGGCACAAGTTAGTCTCCAAAATGTCAGATGACTTTTCTTATTATCCTCTAAAACTAGAGTTGCTGTGGCTGGCTCTTCCTTCAGAACAGAATGAACTGATAGGTATGTCTTGGGCATTGACCCTGGAAACTCAGCTTCAGTGAAATGGATTTCCTATTCCTGGCATTAACTCAACTACAGCAAATTAACTTGCTGGTCTGGGACTATGGGTGGAGTGTGGCACTGATACAGGTATCATACATATCTAGGTTTGAGGCCAATGGAAGCATCAGTATTGCTCGGTCTTTTGGGTCTTTTGGGGCTGGGGTTGGCTGCAGGGGCTTGCTTCCCATTAGCCTCATGGAGCTTGTGCATAGGAGCAAAACTTAGTCTGATAAAATACCGATAGCCTCAAAATGAAAAACAAAAGATAGTTAATTTCAAATGATTGTATAAGTATAGTGGGGTTGAGAAGAGGGTTTTTATAGTCATGCAATTTTAATACTAAAAGTGGTTAAAACCTTTCAAATGATTTTCTTTTCAGAATTACTAAGGCATTTTCTTATGCTGTGGGCTGCAATTAACTTTGAGGTAGAGTGTCAGTATTTTTGGTTTTGGTTTGCTCATTTCCTCTGTCCTTGGTGTGCCCTGCCAGGCTTGTCCCTCGTACAAAGGGCATTTGAACATTACCCATGCATGTGGTTGCTCTTCCATTTCTCTGCTCCTGGCTTCTTTGATGTTAGGGGATCTATGCTGACACACATGCACCCTGTCAGGATGGACTGTTAACCTCTGAAAATGTGAGCTGAAACAAGCCTCTCTTTCTTAAGCTGTTTTCCTCAGACACTGTCCACAACAACAATAAAGTTGACGAATACAGCTTGGTGTGGTGGTATATGCTTTTAATCCTAGAACTCAGGAGTCAGATCTCTGTGAATTCAAAGCCAGCCTGGTCTACAAAGTGAATTCCAGACCAGCCACAGCTACACAGTGAGACCCTAATTTCAAAAGCAAACCAAACCAAATCAACCAACCAAATAAACAACAAATAAAAAAGAAACCAGCCGGGCGTGGTGGCGCACGCCTTTAATCCCAGCACTTGGGAGGCAGAGGCAGGCGGATCTCTGTGAGTTCGAGGCCAGCCTGGTCTACAAAGCAAGTCCAGGACAGCCAGGGCTACACAGAGAAACCCTGTCTCGAAAAACCAAAAAAAAAAAAAAAAAAAACCCCAAACCCCAGTCAGTAATCTAAGGTATAGAGCCTTTTAAAGGGTGTTTATCTCCAAGTGTGATAATTTTCTTTTAGCTTTTTAAAATTTTTATTTGTCAGTTTCTAAATGTTAGTTGCCTTTTTCTCTAGCATTGTCTTCTGGTAAAGAGACAGCACTCATTAACTGGCTTTACTTTTGCTTTGCGATTTTAAATGCTTTCTCTTTTCCTCTTCCTCTTCCTCCTGGATGCTCATTCGACATTCATATTGAATAGCTTCTCTCAACCTAGACATATCTAGGAAGAAGGTATCTTGACAGAGGAATTGCCTCCATCAAATTTGTCTGTGGGAAAAGGGGACATTTTTCTTGATTTGTGACTGATGTGGGAAGGCCTGGATAACTGTGCATGATTTTGCTCTGGGAAGGTGGTCTTGGTTTATATAAGAAAGCAGGCTGAGCCAGTCAATCATGAGCAAGTTAGTAGTCAGTCTACTTTCATAATTTCCGTGTCATTTCCTGCCTTGAGTTCCTGTCCTGACTGTATGAAGTTGCTTTTGGCCATGGTTTTATCATAGCAACACAAAGCAAACTGGTCTACAAATTTATTCCAGGACCATGGGATATTGCTATCACAGGCCTGATCATGCTGTTTTGGAGCAGATTGTAGAAATGTTTGGAACTCTGGGCTGGAAAGGTCATTGAGTGTTCAGAGCTTAATGAGTTATAACGTGTGCTAACTTGGAAGATAGTGCTGAGAGCAATGCATATGATGAAGGCCTGGCTTGTGAACTTTTAGAAGTTTGACAGACCCTCAAAGGCTTTATCAAGGTCATTCATGTGATATTTTGAATTAAGAACACGTGTTTTCTTGTCAACTGGTGCTGAAGACTCAGCAGCAATTAACAAGAGACCATAACCTCTGCTTTACTGGGATAATCAATGCTGATTAGCTGTGGCTGAGAAATCAGGTGTGTTTAAGGAATCAGTTGTGTTTAGACCACTATGATTGGGCTGAAATCTTCTTGGAGTATTTTCTCAGTATTTCTCAGTGCACAGAAGCCGCGGTCCAAGTGTGTCAAGGCTGCGTTTTACATTGGCAGGTGAACTTGGTAATGTATCAGAGACTCCCATGTGGTAGTGGTTTTGAGGGCATGAAGGAATCAGAGAGAAAAGTTGAGGCTTGGTATTATGAAAGGTCAGGAGAGGACATTAATAAAAATGTAGCCTCAATTGAAGTGTACACCTCAGGGCTGAAGGGGACATGGTAAGAAGTTGAGACTTGGTGAAGTTGCATTCTGTGGAGACCCCAGTATATCGGAGATGCTATGGTTGTGAGATGACCAAATGCCAAGGTTGGCAGCAACTGTGAAATGAAACTGGCTTGAGCCTACAAGACAGGCTGTTGTATAAACTGTGAACAAAGAAATGGATGGATTAATTGGAGCTGCCCAAGACTGTTAGAGTTCAGAAGAGTGTGAGCTTCAGATGTCAGATAGGAAGTGGTTAACACTGTTGGAGTTTGGCTTTGCTTTGCTTCGTTTGTGACTATACTCTGATTCTTACCTTTTGTAATGATAATTATGTAATTTATTTTTGATTTTATAGGCGCCCATGGTAGAGAATCTTTGAAAGAGACTTTGGATATTAAAAGATGAACTTTTGAAGTGTTGATATTTTTTAAAGACTGTAAGATTTAATGTTACTTATATTTTATACTGTGATATTAATATCAACATTAATTTGGGGGACAAATAAGAAAGGAAAGGTAATGTTTCAGCACTGATGTATTTGCAAGAGGTCAATTTTGCTAGCTAATTTTTGTCAACTTGACACAAACCTAGATATATCTAGACAGTGAGGAATATCAATTGATAAATTGCCTCTGCCAGATTTCCCTGTAGGCAAGTATGTGGGGACATTTTCTTGATTAGTGATTCATTTGGGAAGTCCAGTCTACTGTGGTCCTGGGAAGGTGGTCCTGCATTGTGTAAGAAAGCAAACTGAGAAAGCCATGGGGAGCAAGCCACTAATCAGCATTCTTCCATGGCCTCCATTTCAGTTCTTGACTTCAGGTTTCTTCTTTGAGTTCCTGCCCTGAGTTTCCCCAGTGATGTCCTATAAACTATAAACTTAAATAAACGCTTTCCTCCCCATATTGTTTTTGGTGTTAGTTTTATCACACCAATAAAAAGAAAACTATGACAGCACTCTTGTCTTAACTGGAACCTGAATGTACATGTGTTTTAGGATTCATAAAGTTAAAGATTAATTGAGGAAACTATACAGGGTTATAATGAAGTTGTATCTCTCAGTAGCTCTTATCCTAAGCTCATGTCCTAATGAATAATATTTATTGACTTGTAAAATCAGAGGAACCTGAGAAATGAGTTGGTCGAGAATGTATTTGAAAAACAATTTAGATGTGTTCAATTTCTGGAGGTGAAGATATTCAGAATGTGACCGAGGGTGGATTCTGAGACGTGCAGGTGAGGAGCTCAAGGCACTGAACAGCTTGGGTGTTGGGTCATTTCTCTAAGAGATGGTAAACTTAATGAGTATGGAGAAGGGATTATGGAACAAAAGAATGGGGGGACACAAGAAACCATATGAGGTTAGGAGAAGTAACCAAAAGATAGATCATAGATTTGTAATAAAGAGAATATCAAATATCCATCCCTCAAACAGAGAATTAGGAGTTTTGTAGGAAGATGACTCTGAAGGTGTTAAGTACCAGAAACATGTATCTTGTGGTAGAGGAAGAAGTTTGCTGCAAGGGTGGACATTCCTAGAGGATGCGGGTGCAGGGAAGTGTGTGACCTCAGAGGGCAGAGTGGGATTGTTGGGAACACCAAAGTAGAAGTGAATAAATAGAGCTAAACACATGAATTCCAGTACATATTTCCAAATGCAGCTATTTCAATGAAACTGCCCATCCCTCCTCTGTGTTCATTTCTTAAGGATACTTTTCTTAAATCTAGGTTCTCTATGTTAGATACTGCCTTCCTTTTTTTTTTCTTCTTTTCTTTTCACTGCTTTTTTTTTTAAAATAAGGATTTGATCATTCACCTCCTCATATAAAAATCACTGTCAGCACCTACTGCTATTGATTTGCTAAATGGACAAAATATTAAACCAAGTCCTAGTGACTTACCATTATGCACATAGATTATACATCTCTCAACCCCCACCACAGAAGCCTCTGTTTGCAGTAGATGGCAATTAGCCCAGAGATTCACCACTGACCAAGGTGCAGAGAATAAGACACCACAGAACCCTTGGCCCTAAATCGATCATATATGCTATAGCCCTCCTCCAGTCATTGTGGACAAGGCCTCAGAAAGATTGTAAGAGCCAGTAAAAGACTGATAAACACAGAGATGCAGTGTTTTCCCCATTCACCCAATTTTGTGTCCCCTTGTTTTGTTGGTTAGTTTTTTTTCTTTTTGTTGTTTTGTTTTGCTTTGTTGATACCAAGGACAAATATTCTTAGATATGTGCATTTCTATTGGTGTGTGGTCTTCTGATCAAAGGCTACACTGTTAAAGAAAACTGACCTTCCCTCAACCAAAGTCTTATAACTGCCAATAGCACCTCAGCAAGGACTAAGACTGTGACCACCTCCCCTCTGCATGCTGGAATTTGGTCTTTTGTACAGGTCTTGTGCATGCTGTCACAGTCACTGAGATCATATGTACAGATGCCCTTTCCTCAGGTTTCATGCCCCTGTCCTCTTCAGAGTTCCTGGGGCAAATTTTCTCATACCTGACTCTATCCCAGAATCCTCTCTCTGCTTATCACAACTCCCACCTCTTACTTCCTGCCTCAGCTAATAGGCGCCCAGCTTTTTATTGACACTTCCATTCAGACACACAAGATTCTCTTAACACCTGTGTTGCATTATGTGATGGAGGATGATAAAGTCTATGTACATGTCTAAGAAAGTCTCAGAACGTTGGACTTTCCTATCACTTCTTGAGGAATACTCGGTTGCCTGTCACTTTTAAAACGGAATGTGAGTTGTTTAACCAAATTATGTAAAAGGGGTACATTTATGGCTATACTTTACTTGTTTGTAGATTTTGCAACTTTTTTTGTAGTTTGGCAGTTTTTCTGTTATTTTGAATTAGGGGAGAGAGAGTATAGCTGCTGCCAAGTAACTGTTTTACATAAAATAAATACATTTATTTATTTGTTGCTTCAGGTTACATCTCCATCATATTGACCTCTTTCTCCCCTTCCCAGCCCCACCTTCCCACCCTCTATCCCCTCACCCTTCCATCCCACTCCTCTGGAGTGGAGTGTCCCTACATAACAGTCCGTCACCCCAGTTCAGCAGTCATATGAGGGCCAAGAGCCTCCTCATACACTGGGGGCGTACAAGGCAGTACCACCAGGGAAAAGTATGTTTTACTGAGTAAAACAGAAATAAATGTCACCATCCTCAGAGCTGTCTCTATCCTACTCTCAAATACATAACTGGGCCCTGCCTTACAAGAGATAATAGTCTTGTACTTTCCATTTCCTGTCTGCTTGTCCACTCATTAAATTTTCTAAAACACCCCCTTGAGTCATTCCTGTAGTAAATAGTTCTATGACCATAATGATGCTTCTTGTTTCTTTTTCCTACTTACAATAGTAGCAATTATAATTTGTAGAAAATTTAGGATTCTGGCTTCCTGGTGCACACCTGTAATCCCTGTACTTGGGAGGCAGAGGCAAGAGGATCATAAGTTTGAGCCCAACCTAGGCTATGCATAATGAATCCTGTATATAAGGTATAAATATATATTGTAACTTTTAGAAAAGTGAAAGCACTTTGTATTTAATCATGCAGATGTGACATCATTTGTGATCTTCATGGTCTTTTATATCATGGCACACATACCTTCTCTTCTGAAAATAAAAATGGGGAGAATCATGTCCAGACTATGTATTAT
Source organism: Lophiomys imhausi (assembly GCA_907164525.1). NCBI lineage: Eukaryota > Metazoa > Chordata > Mammalia > Rodentia > Muridae > Lophiomys > Lophiomys imhausi. The sequence goes on from CAJQZJ010001079.1 coordinate 3,337,806, forward strand.
GCGCTTACACAGATTTGAAGATTTCCTCAGTGTCTCCAGAAAAAAGACTAAGCCCTTGTCACTCTCTCAAATCTGAGGTTCTGGCAGCACCCAGTATCCTTCACATTGGCCGATTTAATTGGACTCCCCAGTCTCTGCTCACTACCAATCTATGACAGTTTGATTATTGTTCCTGTCTTGTTCTCTCCAATGTGTAGAATGCTACCATATTTCAACTCCTAATGGCTCCACATGCATGATGTTTCCCTGGTAACAAAACTAAAAGTGAAGCCGGGCGGTGGTGGCGCACGCCTTTAATCCCAGCACTTGGGAGGTAGAGGCAGGCGGATCTTTGTGAGTTCGAGGCCAGCCTGGTCTACAAAGCGAGTCCAGGACAGCCAGAGATATTCAGAGAAACCCTGTCTCGAAAAACCAAAAAAAAAAAAAAAAAAAAAACTAAAAGTGAGCTCTGTCTTCCGAATTCTCCCAGATGGCTCCTTCTGCCTTGCACCCCTTCTCATCTACTCAGTATTCAGACTTCACAACTTTTGCCCCACAATACATTTCTTCAGACTTTACAACTTCATTTCCAACTTAACAACATGTCTTATTTTTTTCTTTTTTTTTTTTAGATTTTATTTATTATGTATACAGTGTTCTGTCTGCAGGTATACCTGCTGGCCAGAAGAGGGCACCAGATTTCATTATGGATGGTTGTGAGCCACCATGTGGTTGCTGGGAATTGAACTCAGGACCTCTGGAAGAGCAGTCAGTGCTCTTAACCGCTGAGCCATCTCTCCAGCCCTGTCTTATTTTTTTCAAAGATGCTATCTCTTCCTGATATTTGACACATTTGATTAAAAACATTTAATTAATCAATGGGATTATTGTCATAAAACCGTAAATGGGTGCTCATTTCAGTACTTACATTTAACCTGAATATCCAAGCAATCTTTAATAAAAAAAACAAAGGTGGAGGATGCATATTTCAAAATGTACAACAGTACAACCAAAACAATGTAGTATTGGTATAAAGACAAATGTATACACCATTGAGATAAAATGGAAAGTCCATAAATCAGCCTTCTCAGATAGTTACATTATTTTTGAAAATGATATCAAAGGGAATCAATGTGGGAAGGAACAGTCAATGGTCCTGGGGACACTGGCTATTCACATCCAAGATACTTGAAAATCATATGTCTGATAAGGGATTAATATCTGGAATATATAGAGAACTCTAAAAACTAACAAACAACATAATAGTTCAATTGAAAGTGATAAAATTTCTTGAATAGACACTTCTCCTGTCCATGGTAGTGGTCCTTTTTAATCAAATCTCAGATGCTGGTCACAGCTCTGGGAAGTCCTTCTAAATGTAACCAAACAGTATTAGGTTTTACCCTAGGCCCATGACCCATCTGGGCTAAGGTTCTTGACTACTTTATAAGTGTCAGGTATATAACAAAACACCAAGACAACTTATAAAAAGAAAATGTTTAATTTGGGCTTACAGTTTTAGTGGGTTAGAGTCCATGGTAGTGGAGAAAAGTCAAGGTGGCAGGAACAGCTGAGCGCTCTTATCTTAATCCACAAGTAGGAGACAGAAAGAGATATAGAGGTATAAAGATAGAGAATGGAGACAGAGAGAGAGAGAGAGAGAGAGAGAGAGGGAGAGAGAGAGAGAGAGCTGATAAAAGCACAAGTTATTTTGAAACCTCAAAGCCCACTCCTAGTAGATACAACTCTTTCAACAAAGCCAAGCCCCCTAATCCTTCTCAAACAGTTTCAATAATTGAGGCCTACATATTAAAATATATGAGCCTATGCTGGTCATTCTATTTCAAACAACTGCAAACACATACCAGTGAAATTCAGAAAACCATTTAGGATAAAATCTTGAAGGTTTTATTCCAATAAGCTGGGACCAGCTAAAAGAAATGGATGTGGTTTTATATGCACATGACCTCCCAATATAACTTATATGAATGATTCCAACAAGGACTGATTCCCCCAGTACCACTTCAGGGCTCCATCTTAAGGAGTGATGGGTGCTTATATTGCCCAGATTTGCTGCCTCTGAAGCATTTGGACTGATCCCACCTGCATCCATATCCCCCTTGTAGCCTCACAAGCTATGCAGTGAGAAGCTCTTCTACTGTTTGTTTAAAAGTCTTTTTTAATTTGGGCAGTTTAGATGCTGAGTAGTCCCTAATTATGACTGTCTCCTATATTGGACTGTGCTTAGGGCTGCCAATAATGCATGTTGAATCACAGACTATTTTTTCTCTTATTCAATTAAAGGTTTCACAGGAGGTATGCGTTTTAATATTTTTATCATGCTCACTTCCTACTCACTTGCTGATTCCTCCAATGGGTTCCAAGATCTAACTTTCTTTCTTGTATCCTGGCAACTATAAGAAACAGGAAGTCAGCATCTCCATCTTATTTCCTCTTACACAAGCAAATCCCCCCTGAGCAGCCATCTTCTTTTTTAGGGTGTCTATATGCCCACTCATTGGATGCTACCTATCAGGAAGGCATGTTACTCCATAGCACATAGGGGAAGACAGCCTAGTCAGGGTTTCCTTTGAAGACTTTTCATCCAGAACTACCTCTGGGTAGAGGATACATCCTTGCTTGTATGTCTCAGGACCCACTGCAGGAGTCACACAACTAATTACATAGCAAGAAGGCATACGATATGGAAAGGTAGTCAGGTCAGGACCACTCCTTGTGTGCTCCAGCCTCAGTCTGTTCAGCCTCAGTTGCATGCCTTTCTTCTCATATACAATACAGTTCCCAGACTCCTCTTTAGTTCTGTTGGTCCTTGTTTGCTTGCCAATTACATTTTGTTACATTATTCCTGGGGAGACATGAATAAATGCCTACTGACCTGAGGTATGGAACCAACAACAGACAAAAGTAATGATATAACCAAGTTCAACTAAATAAATAAATAATAATAAATAATTAATAAAAACAGTGAGTTTTATTAGTGCTATTAACAGTAGTATGGGTAAGGGGTTACTCACAGGAGCAGAAATGACTCAAAGACAGCTGTATCATCAAAGTCCACCTCAGCAAGGGACTGTCAACAAAATTTAGAAACCCAAAGCTTACTAAATAACTTGCAGGCCTCTTGACAGACTAAAGAGACTCTTGTGTCTCTTTCAGGCAGCTTATTAGTTTGTCTGAGCCTTTCTCACACAGCTCAAATGGTCTCCATGTCTCCGTCTCTTCTAGATTGCAGAACTGTAAAAGAAAGAAAGATAAAATACCTGGGGGTAACTCTAACCAAGCAAGTGAAAGACCTGTATGACAAGAACTTCAATTCCTTGAAGAAAGAAATTGAAGAGGCCTTTAGAAGATGGAAAGATCTCCCATGCTCATGGATAGGTTGGATCAACATAATAAAAATGGCCATCCTGCCAAAAGCAATATACAGATTCAATTCCTATAAAAATACCACCACAATTCTTTATAGACCTGGAAAAAGCAAATCTCAACTTCATAAGGAATAACAAAATACCCAGAATAGCTAAATCAATCCTGTACAAAAACAAAAAACAAAAAAAACCCCACCATCTGGAGGCATCACCATCCCAGATTTCAAGCTGTACTTCAGAGCAATAGTAACAAAACAGCATGGTACTGGTATAGAAACAGACCAGTGGATCAATGGAATTGAATTGAAGACGCAGAGATGAACTCACACACCTATGGTCACTTAATTTTTGATAAAGAAGCAAAAACCATACAATGGAAAAAGGACAGCATCTTCAACAAATGGTGCTGATCTAACTGGATGTCGACATGTAAAAGAATGAAATTAGACCCATACTTATCACCTTGTACAAAACTTAAGTCCAAGTGGATCAAAGACCTTAACATAAGGCCAGACACATTAAATCTATTAGAAGAGAAAGTAGGGAAAACCCTTGATTGGCACAGGTGACAACTTCCTGAACAGAACACCAACAGCTCAGGCTCTAAGACCAACAATCAATAAATGGGACCTCATGAAACTGAAAAGCTTTTGTAAGGCAAAAGACACTGTCATTTGAACAAAATGGCAACCTACAGATTGGGAAAAGATCTTCACCAACCCCACATCTGACAGAGGGCTAATATCCAAAATTTACAAAGAACTCAAGAAATAAAATGCCAAGAAACCAAATAATCCAATCAAAAAAATGGGGAACAGAACTAAACAGAGAATTCACAAAGGAGGAATCCCTAATGGCTGAGAGAAACTTAAAGAAATGCTCAGTGAGATTCCATCTCACACCTGTCAGAATGGCTAAGATCAAAAACTCAAATAACAGCACATGCTGGTGAGGTTGTGGAGAAAGGGGAACCCTCCTCCATTGCTGATGGGAGTGAAAGCTTGTACAACCACTATGAAAAATCAGTCTGGCGATATCTTAGAAAACTTGGAATAGCTCTGTCTTAAGACCCAGCCATACCAATTCTGGGTGTATATCCAAATGATTCTTCACCAAACCACAAGGACGTTTCTTCATCTATGTTCATAGCAGCCTTATTTGTAATAGCTAGAAACTGGAAACAACCCAGATGTCCCTCAACTGAGGAACAGATAAAACAAACAAACAAAAAAAACTGTGGTACATGTACACAACGGAATACTACTCAGTCATCAGAAACAATGAAACCCTGCAATTTGCAGCCAAATGGACAGAACTAGTGAAGATCATCCTGAGTGAGCTAACCCAGACTCAGAAGGATGCACATAGCATCTATTCATTTATAATCAGATTTTAGCCATATAGTGCAGGATAACTACACGACAACCAATGCACCAAAGGGAACAGGAACATAGACTTTGTTTCCTGTCAATGAGACATTTTGCCCTGGTGGTGCTGCCTTGTAGGCCCCCAATGTATGAGGAGGCTCTTGGCCCTCATATGAATGCTGAACTGGGGCAGGGAACTGAGAGTGGGGAGAGTAGGGACACTCCACTCTGGAGGAGTGGGTTGGAAAGGATAGGGAGTAGAGGGTGGGAGGGCGGGACTGGGAGGGGTGGAAAGAGGGCACTGTGATGGAGATGTAACCTGAAGTAATAAATAAACATAAAACAAAAAATGAAATTGTGAAAAAAAAGAAAGAAACAAATGTTAACATTTGCAGCTGAAATGATTCTCTATATGAAAAACCCTAAAGAATCAACCAGAAAATCTCTTAGAACTTATGAACATTTTCAGCAATTGTGGGGGTCTCTGTGACCTCTACAGCCAGCACAGTAATGATTCTCAGAAGGCAGGAAGGCAATGATTCTGTGGAGGATGTGGAATTTGTATATAAAATATCAGCTCCTTGTACTTCTGAAGAGCCATATGTAGATGAATTAAAAGTGATATCAATAGGATTTTTAGTCAATACCCATTAAGTATCGTCAAAAAAAAATCCTAAAAGGGGATCCTTAGGATAAGAATTATCTATAGATCCAGTAACATGCTAATGCTACCTACTAATTATTATTAGTGTGGAACAAATAATCAACATGTATTTTATTTAATGGCACAATGATCTGTATGTAACTCCTTACTTACCAGAAATTATAGTCTTGACAATGATGGGAAGGCATGTCTTCAACAACTTACTGATAAAGAACCTACAGAAATCATTGTGGAGAATTATGATATGTATAACTTTCTATGATACAGTTACCTTGTTATATAAATTCTAGTAAGTGTGAGAAAGAAGGAAGGATAAGTAATTGACAAGGAAGTAAGGGATTAATTCTATGAGCTATTTTTAAAAACTTTTTATTTATTCTTTGTGAATTTCACATTATGCATCCCAGTCCCACTCTTCTTTCTGTCCCCTCATATCTGTCCTTTGCTCTTGGAACCTTCCCACCAAAATAAAACACACAAATAAACAAACAACCAAATACCCCCAACAACAAAAACAAAGCATAGAAAACATCTCATTATGGAAGGTGTAGTATATCACAGTGTGTCCCATAGTATATCCTTCTATCCACACATCTTCACTTGCAAAAGTTCATGGCAGTGAGTCCTTGGTTTGTTTTGAGATCTCTGACTTCTGTGACACCATCAATATTGGGTCCTCATCAGGACTCCTTAGTTATCCTGTGTCCTGGAGATCCTGCAGTTTTGGAACAGCTGGACTGGTCTTTTCATGGTCCCAACCATTCACAGAGGATATAGATTTTGGGGTGGGCCAATTCAGAGACCTGGCTCTGGGCCTGGTTGGTAGCTGAGCTAATCAGCTCACTGGCTTTCCCTTATCTGCACCACTAAGGTGAGCTTTTTAGCACCGCATGGGCTACGTGACCCAATTACCACATTGGCTTCAGGGAGGGGCAGTTCTCCTCTCATGGCTTTAGGGTCAACTTGCCCTCACCCATGCCTCCAGAGCCAGCTATGAGCTATTCTTTTAGTAGAAGCATCATTTAATATAATAACTCACTCCACTTCAGGTGTTAGGTTTCTTACAGAGTTTAACCAAGAGTCTCCAGGAAGTAACTTAAAGAGTGGAGACAATGATTGTAGAGCAGGAAATATGAAGGATGCTGTAATGTATGGAGAGAAAATGGGAACTGTCCAGGCAGCCACTGGTATGTCATTTCTTAGTTTTGGAAGCTGCAGGCCCTGCACTTCCTGTATAATCAGATATATTTATCCCTCTCAGGTCTCTGAGGTAGTTGAAGAGTAGATAGCTAGAGTCTCATAATTAAATTTTGAGTTGTTTAGGAGTCAAGAGAAGAGAGTGTTATAGATCTAAGAAGTGGCTTTTAAAATTGGGTTGCAAGTTAGTATGAATGTTGAGTTAGATATAGAACTTTAAATTCATGGAAATGGTTAGATAGTAGAATGTTAAAGTCAGGTGCCAAATACATATGGACTGGACATTGGGAATGTATGCTAAGCCATATAACCCTCATAACTGTGGCCTAATTACCTCTGTTGTTTTGTATTGTATCTATTATTATAAGAGAAAGAGCCATTTGTTGGACTGAAAGGGTGAGCTGTTGGGGGAAATAAGATATACCTTAAACTTAAAAAAAAAAAGGGAAGAGTTTGGGGGGTTGAGGGTGGGAGGGTGGGACTGGACGGGGGAGTAGGGAGGGGACTGCGATTGAGATGTAACTTGAAGAAATAAAAAACCAAGTTAAAGAAAAAAAGAGTGGAGACAAATCCTATGTAGTAACAGGAAGATAAGAATATGCCAATTGACATGGCCCAAAATTTTTGGTAAGTGATTGAGTATTGGAGGCACAGAGAAGCACTAAGGGAAACCAGGACTGCTAAACACACGGGGGCCTCTTCTCAATGGAGGAGATAAAATACCTGTTTTCCTACTCAGAAGGCTGGGAGTGGATTTTGTTAACAACTGGTGACCTTTTTGCTATCTGTAGAGAAAGACCTCACTCACCCTTTGCTATTGAGAGAGACCTCACCCAAATGTCCCAGAATGATTATCCTAGACTCTTCTCTCCATAGACCATTACCCGTCCTTGGAGAGAGATTACATGTACTTTATGGTCTGCTGTATGTATGTATAACATAATGCTTCTATGCTATTGGCCAGAGACCATGCTAGCTAGATTCCAGGCCTTTTAGCTATAGAACCCACTCTTATGGTCACATGTACTTTGTAAAAAAGTTTCTATATAGTCACACCTTAAGCCTTATTGTGCACCTGGAATTGGACTGATTGGACTGATCATTGCCTGGAAACCTCTTCCCAAATTGTACTGTGTTTTCAATATGCTGGCAATGAACCTCCAGAGTCAGTCTGAACCAACTTTATTCCTTCACCTGGTTGATTTCCCCATGTGACACCTGCCAGGACTCCCACAATTGAGGGTACATTGTTTGGGAAGTTTTAAGCTGAAAAGATGATGATAAATTTGTTGTTGAGTAATAAGATATCCTAAATAATTACACGTGATGGTATTGTATTTCATCTGGAGTTACGTTTAAATGTTGCCCTTTTAGTTTATTTACCATGAAAGTGAATCACTCATTTACGTATTGATTAGACCAATAGGAGAGGGAAATATTATCCATATAATGAATGACTAATACCTCAGGAAATTTAACTAGCACCAGTTTAAGTGCTTTATGTATATAATATTGACATATAATGGTGCTATTTTTCATCCCAGGTGGCAAAACTTTCTCTTGATAATTGGGTCACTGATCATAGATTATTTAAAATAAGAACAGAGCTTACAAAATGCTCCTTATCATCAGGATGTAAATGAATAGGGAAAAAAGAAGTATTTTAAACCAAGCATACAATGTCCTTGAGAAATCAGAGTAGAAGGAGGAAGCCCTGGCTGGACGACCCCCATTATTTTCATAATAGCATTTATGTCCTTAGGATCATGTAACAGTCAAAATTTATTCTTTGCTCTTTTATGAATTACAAAAAGTAGAGGAATTCCAAGCACTGACTGAAGGTTCCACATGTCTTAGTTGTAATTGTTCCTGTACTAAAAGTTGGGCCTGTTTAAATTTTTCCCCACGAAGGAGCCATTCTTTAGTCAAATGCTTTCCCTGGGCAAAGGTGAGGGGCGGGAGCCATTCAGCCTCTCAGCGTACCTCACCCCTTTCCAAGATGTGTTTTTAGGATCCTTATGGTCCTCCTGAAGGAGATCCTAGCATTACTGAAGTTCAGATTGCAAAACTGTTGACAAGGATTTTACCTCCCCTTTTATGGGCTCTTTTTGTTTTTTTTAATTTAGCCTCTATGCATTTCCAATTTTCAACATCAATGGTTCCTTGTTCAGAGAACCAAGGATTGAATTTTACAGTCTCTTATACAAAGTTTTAGAGCTGTTGCTTTGGATATTTTGTTTCTCTGGATCTCATAGTACCTCTCAATAGCTGTATAAAATACCTTGCCTGAGAGGACCTGAGAAGAACCCATGCTGTTACACTGTCTCACTTACAGTCATAACTCCTTGGACAAGAGGACCAAATTCTTACCTTCTGTTTCTGTTCTAAAGAAAAATTTTCTTACCTTCCCTGAGAGTCAAGCCCCACCAGTTTGGGCACCAGTTTTAGGGGTCTCTGTGACCTTCACAGCAGTCAGAGTGACAATCTACAGGACGTGAGGAGGCAGTTCAGTTCAACATGACTATACCTGATTTCATATTATACTACAGAGCCACAATAACATGAGTATCATAGCATGAGACCCAACTAGGCATTTTAGATAAATTGATTAGATAAATAGAGGTCTCTCATACAGCTAAAGTCATAAGATTATGTGTATTATTTACTTATTATTTTAAAATTTATTCTTTGAGAATTTAATAGATATATGCAATGTATTTTGATCATATCAACCCTCCCCCCATTTCCCTCCATAACATCCTTCTCCCAAGTTAGTCCCTTCCTCTTCCTCTTCTTCCTTTTCTTTTTTAATAACCCACTGAATCCAGGTAGTATCACCCCTATGAATACTGGTGTGGGACCATAAAGAAAGAACAAGGCAGTTTGATACCATGTCCATTTATCAAATCAATACTAGTAGGCTCTACCTTAGGCCTAAGACTTTCCTAACCAGGGGTTCCTGGCCAGGATTACAGTACCAAGCATGAGTTCTCCAAGTTCCTATTTCCAAGTTCTGCTGGATGAGACAAGAACATTTGTGTTGTACTTATGTTGTGTTGTGGTAACTTGTATTGATTTTGGGGAATCTTGGAAGCCCCTCCCACCAACTGTATCCCAGTAAGGCATTGGGGTTTTTATTTAAAACCTATGACTTATCAGCATGCCTCAACTCAAACTTTTTATTATATACATATTTATTTTTTGGAGATTTTCATAAACAAGTGCGAGGTAGTTTTAATCATATTTCCCTCTTCAACTTTTTAATAAAATATTATAATACAGTAAGTTTTCACATGGTAAAGCATCATGATTTTTAACAAGTATTATACATTAGAGACAAGATAGCATCTTCAACAAATGAGTAAGTTGGATATACACATATGAAGAATAAAACTAGGTTCCCATGTTTCATCCTGTATAAAAGTAATCTTCAAATGGATCAAAGGTTTTAATATAGACCTGTACTCTAGAATTGGTATTTAAAAAATCAGTGAAAATACTTTAAGATTTAGGCTTAGGTAAGCACTTTCTAAGTAGACTCAAGTCATTCAGAAAAAAATGCTGACAATCAGCCAATGGGTATTGAAATCTTTCTGTAGTACAAAAGAAGCAGTTAATAGATTCAGGAGCCTACAGCAAAAATTTTTGTTACTTATGTATCTGACAACAGTAATATCGAAACTATATTTAAAAAAATCCAAAGAATATAAACGACAAGAAATCAAACAATTATCCTAGCTAGGGTTTCTATTGTGATGATAAAATGCTATGGCCAACAGCAACTTGAAGAGGAAAGGGTTTGTTTGGCTTACACATCTAGGCATCAGTCCATCCTGAAAGCAAAAATGATGCAGAAGACATGGAAGGGTGCTACTTACTGACTTGCTCCTCGTGGTTTGCCTAGCCTTTCCTATAGCACTCAGAACCACAAGCCTATGGGTGTTTGCCCACAGTGAGTAGGGACCTTGCATATCAATCATCAATCAAAAAAATGCACCACAGGCCGGGCGGTGGTGGCGCACGCCTTTAATCCCAGCACTTGGGAGGCAGAGGCAGGTGGATCTTTGTGAGTTTGAGGCCAGCCTAGTCTATAAAGTGAGTCCAGGACAGCCAGGGCTACACAGAGAAACCTTGTCTCGAAAAACAAAACAAAACAAAACAAAAAAAATGCAACACAATCCAAAATAAACAGTTTCTTCCATTAAAAGAATATGCACCACAGGCCAATCTGGTGGGGGCATCTTCTCAATGGAGGCTCCCTCTTCCAAAATGACTCTAACGTGTGTCAAATCAACATAATAATTAGCCAGCACACAACTCAATCAATACATTGGTTAGGTTCAAAGGTGAAAAGGAAATGGAAGAAAAAAAAGAAAAGAAAAAAAATCCACCACAGCAAAGTGAAGCCACATGAAGTTTCCAGTTTACCCCAGTAAGAAAGAGTGGTAATCATTAAGAAAATAAATTAATTCTACCAGAAAATTTCTAGAAATAATCAACAACTTCAGCAAAGTATTCAGTAGCCTTTTTATACACTAACAACAATCAAGGAGATCATTGACAAATTCCCATTCACACTATCCCAAAAGACAATAAAAACATCTTGGAATAAACCTAATCAAGGATGTGAATGGTATCTACAATGAAAACTTTAGTTTTCTGAGGAAACAGATTCAGGAAGACTTTAGAAAATGGTAAGCTATGCCATATTCATAGAGTGGTAGAATTAATATTGTGAAAATTACCATCATACCAAAGCCATTTTACAGTTCTCAATGCATTACCGGTCAAAACAACCACAGCATTCTTCACAGAAATAGAAAAAAAAAATCCTAAAATTCATATGGAACAAGAAAAGATGCCATTCTCCTCTTCCTCTCTCCTTTGCATCTCCATGCAGATCTTTTACAGCCTTGGTCACCACCTCCTCTGTTTGTGTCAGTTGCCAACTCCCACAGGCATTTCCTTGGAACCCATTGACCAAGTCAGCCAGGGAAGCAGACAGACCACAGAAGCAGGTAGGTGATCTTTGGATCATCATTTTTCTTCCTCTCCTCCAAATCCAACCCCCTGTGTCTCATCCTTAGCTCTACAGTGGGTCACTTGCTGTGGCCACTTCACTCTGCCTCCGTTCCCAGGGGACTAAGCAGATCCTGGTGGCAGACCCTCCTTTCCTCTCTCCCATGGACTTCTTCAATCCCACATCCTCTCCTAGCCCACCCCCACTCCTAAGTGTCAGCTCTCAACAACTAGAAGTGCATTCTACCTAGAACCTCCAGTGATCACACCTGGCAAGATCTCAGAAACCTTCCCTACCAGGCAACCCATAGCCACAACACTCTCTTAAGAACCAGAAAGGGCAACAGAAACCAAGGAATGGAACCCCTACCTGACAAACACAAGAACAGATATCATCACCTAGAATTATAATCATCCCAAACCCAGATACTTAGATGCCAGTGTAAAAACAATCAGTAACATCAAGGACACTATGTTTTCACTAGAGTCTATCAACCCTACCACAGTAGGCCATGAGAAATGTGATCCAGCTGAAGCACAAGATGGGGACTTCAAAATGGCCTTTATGAATATATTAGTGGTTCTCAAAGAGGAAATAAACAAATACACAAAAGAAACACAAACAGTGGAATAAAATGAAGGAAACAATTCAAGATTTGCAAGTAGAATAGAATCAATAAAGAAAATCCAAAGTGAGGAAAATCTGGGAATGAAAAATTTAGGAACACAAACAGGAACCACATGGGCAAATTTCAGCAAAAGAATTCAAAAGATGGAAGATATAATCTAAGGCACTGAAAACAAGATAGAAGAAATGGAAATTTTGGTCAAAGAAAATATTATATTAAGGAAAAAAACCAAACAGGCAAAAAGCATCTAAGAAATCTGGGATACTATGAAAAGACCAAATCTACAAATAATAGTAATAGAAGAAGGAGAAGAAACCCAGACAAAAGAGACAGATAAGGGCTGGAGAGATGGCTTAGCGGTTAAGAGCACTGGCTGCTCTTCCAGAGGTCATGAGTTCAATTCCCAACAACCACATGGTGGCTCACAACCATCCATAATGAAATCTGGTGCCCTCTTCTGGCCTTCAGATATACCTGCAGACAGAACACTGTATACATAATAAATAAATCTTAAAAAAAAGAGACAGATAATATTTTCAACAAAATTATAGAAGAAAAATTTTCTAACCTAAAGAAGGAGGTGCCTAAAAGGTACAAGAAGCATATAGAACAGCAAATAGACTGGACTGGAAAAGAAATCCCCGATGGCACATAACAATGAAAACACTAAACATATAGAAGAAATAATATTAAATTCTGTAAGGGAAAAAGACCAAATAGCACATAAAAGCAGAACTATTTGACATAGACTTTCCAATGGAGACTTTAAAAGCCAGAAGGACCTGGAAAGATGTTCTACAAACTTTAAGAGACTATGAATGCCAGCCCATACTGCAGTACCTGGCAAAACTTTTAATCATAAATAGATAATGAAAGACATTCCTTGATAAAGCCAATTTATGCAGTATCGATCTATCAATCCAGTCTTGTAGAAGGTACTAGAAGGAAAACTTCAACTTGAAAAGGTTAACCATACCCAAGAAAACATGAAGAAAAAATAATATCAGATCAGCAATTTAAAATGGGTGTGGTGTGGTACCCATATCATAACAGCAAGATAATGGGAATCAACAAACACTGCTCATTGGTAACTTTCAACATCAATGAGTTCAAATCTCCAATAAAAAGACACAGACTAACAGAATGGATTTGAAAACAGGATCCATCCTTCTGAATCATACAAGAAACACACCTTAACATCAATGATAGACTTCAACTTCAGAGTAAAGGGATAGGAAGAGATAGTCTAAGAAATTGGACCCAAGAAGCAAGCAGATGTAGCCACTTTAATACTGAAAAAAAAAAAAGACATCAAACCAAAAGTAATCAGGATAGGGAAGGATAGTATATACTCATTAAAAGAAAATCCACCAAAAGGATTTTTGCAAATTTTTATATCTATGTACCAAACAAAAGGGCACCTATATTCATAAAAGAAATACTACTACAGCTAAAAATCATATATTGACCCTCACATACCAATAGTAGGTGACTTCAATACCCCACTCTCTACAATAGATAGGCCAGACAAAAGTAAACAGAGAAATGGTGAAGCTAACTGATGTCATAAAATAAAATGACAGACACTTACAGAACATTTCATCCAGGTATAAGATAATATACCTTCTCAGAATCACATGAATATTTTTCCAAAATTGACCACCTACTGGGTGGGACACCAAGAAGGTCTCAACAGATACAAGAAAATTGAAATGAGTCCTTGCGTCCTATCTGACCACTACAGATTAAAGTTAGATATCAATAACAGAAACAGCAGAAAGCTTACAAACTCATGGAAACTGAAAAGCTCACTATGAGTGAAAAGGGTCAAGACAGAAATTAAGAAAGAAATAAAAAAAACTTCTAGAATTGAATTAAAATAAAAACACAAAATACAAAAACTTACAAGACACAAGGTGGTTGCAAGAGGCAAGTTCATAGCACTAAGCGCCTATTTTAAAAAATTGGAGAACTATCATATTAGTAACTTAATAGCACACCTAGAATGAAAAGAAGAAATAACACCCTCAAGGAATAGACAGCAAGAAATAATCAAACTCAGAGTTCAAGTTAATAAAAACAGAAACAACGACAAAAACAATACAATGAGTCAATGAAACAGAGTTTGTTCTTTGAGATAATCAGTAAGATTGACAAACCTTTAACCAAATTACCTAAAAGGCACAGAGAGAATATCCAAATTCACAAAATTAGAGACAAAAGGGGGGGCATAACACAAGATAGCAAGGAAATCTGGGGAATCATAAGTACATACTTTAAAAAACTGTACTTCATCAAGTTGGAATACATAAAAGAAATGGATCATTTTCTCTATATATCCCACCTACCAACATTAAGTCAAAATCAGATCAACAATTTAAACAGATGTATAAGCCCTAATGAAATACAAACAGTCATTAAAAGACTACCAAAGTGTGTGTGTGTGTGGGGGGGGAGCTCAGAGCCAGATGGTTATAGTGAAGAATTCTACCATACTTTCAAAGACGAGTTAATGCCAATACTTTTCAAATTATTCCCCAAAATAGAAACATAAGGAACATTGCCCAGTTCTTTTTATGAAGTCATTATCTTGATAACTAAACCACATAAAAGCCCAATGAAGAAAGATAAATACAGACCAATTTTTCTTATGAACGTATATGCCAAAAATTCTCAATAAAATACTGAAATATTTCACATCAAAAAGATCATCTACCATGATCAAGTAGAATTTATTCCAGAGATGCAAGGATGGTTCAACATATGTAAATCACTATGTGTAACCCACCATATAAATAATTGAAAGACAAAATCCACATGATCATCTCAGACGCAAAAAGGCCTTTGTCAAAATCTAACACCCTTTCATGACAGAAGTGCTGGAGAGATCCTGTACAGACAGTTTACAGGAAGCCCATAACCAACATCAACTGAATGGAGAGAAACTTAAAGGATTTCCACTAAAAGCAGGAACAAGACAAGAGTGCCCAGTCTTTACATACTTATTTAATATAGTACTTTAGTCTTAGAACAATAAGACAACTGAAGACGATCAAGGGGATATAAATTGGAGTAACTCTAACCAAGCAAGTGAAAGAATTTTATGATAACAACTTCAAGATATTGAAGAAAGAAGTTCAAGAAGGTACCATAATATAGAAAGATTTCCCATGCTCATTGATAGGTAGGATTAATATAGTGAAAATGGCCATTTTACCAAAAACAATGTACAGATTCAGTGCAATGCCCATCCAAATTCCAACACAATTCCTGACAGAATTTGAAAAGATAATTTTCAGCTTTATATGGAAACAGCAAAATAAAAAAAAAAAAAACAAATCCAAACCAAAACAAAACAAAAACTAAACCAAACCAAACCAAAAACAGAATAGCTGAAAAAAAATATGAATAATAAAAGAACTGCTGGAGGTATTGCCATCCCTGATCTCAAGTTGTACTACAGAGCTATAGTAATAAAAATAGCATGTTATTGGCACAAAACAGATATATGGATCAATGGAATAGAACTGAAGATCCAGACATAAGTTCACAACCAATGAACATCTGGTTTTTGATAAAGAAGCAAGAAATACAAACTGCAAAAAAAAAAAAAAAGACAGTGTCTGAAACAAATGGGGCTAGTCAAAGTAGATAGCTGTATGTGGAAGACTGAAAATAGATCCACACTTACACCTTGCATAGAACTCAACTCGAAGTGGAGCAAAGACCTCAACATAGGGCCAGATACATATAAATGGGACCTCATGAAACAAAGCATCTGTGTGACAAAGGACATCCCTATTTAGACAAAGCAACAACCTACAGAATGGGAAAAGATTTCAATCAACTACACATCCATAGAGGACTAACGTCCAAGATATATAAAGAACTCTTAAAAAACAGGCATGAGGAAAACAAATAACCCAATTAAAAATGTGGTACAGATCTAAACAGAATTCTCAAAAGAGGAAATACAGATGACTGAGAAGCACTTAAATGTTCAACATGTTTAGTCATCGGAGAAATGCAATGGAAAACTAAAGTTTCATCTTATGTTAATCAGAATTGCTAAGATTATTAAAACCAATGAGAGCTCACATTGGAGAGGACAGGGAGCAAAGGGAAAAGTCATCCATTGGTGGTGGGAGTGCAAACTTCTACAGACAGTATGAAAACCAGTGTGGTGGTTCCTCGGGAAGATGGGAATCAATTTACCTCATGATCCAGCTAGGCTACTCTTGGACATATTCCCAAAGAATGCCTCATCCTTCTATAGATACACTTGCTCAATCATTCTCATTGCTTCTCTGTTCACAATAGCTAGAAATTGGAAACAACATACATGTCCTTTAACAGATAAGTTGGTAAAGAGACTGTGGCATATTTACATAATGGTACATTTATACAACAGTTGCTAAGAAACACGAAATCTTAAAATTCTCAGGTAAAGAACTAGAAAAATAAATTATCCTGAGTGAAGAAACACAGACCCAGACAGACAAATAAAGTATATATTTGTTTATATTGTTTGTTTCTGGCAGACCAGGCATTTCTAAACCTAGGGTTGAGGAAGAATTTATGAGGATGACAAAGTCCAAGAAAGGCTTCCGAAGAGGTGGGTCTGCTGAGCTGGTTTTCATCTTTCCCTGATTAGACAGAGGTGACTACTCCAGGAACTACCTTTGGGAAGACTTCTGTGAACATCTTTGAGATCTCACTGCTGGAGGGCCTCCTTATTGCGAGAGGACTGGACACACATGCCTGGATAAGTCTTACCTTTTGAGATGCCACAGCAGGATCCCTGCTGGAAGTCCTCAGCTGATGACTGGCACCACTTCTAATTTAAGGTGGAATTGGATTTTTCAAAGTGACTTTGACAAAATATTAACACAGCTTTAAGGGCTAATGCATTTCCCTTTTTGATGTAATCCAAAGTTTCTAAACAGTGAGAAATCTGAGAGGATTAGCGGGTTTGAAACAACATTCATTAACCAACACAACCATTTCTTTTCCCACAAGATTTCCTCTCAAAGAAAATGTGCAATCACCTGTTGAAGGGTGAAATATGTCCCATGACATGACTGGATCGAAACATAGTCAGTTCATTGGGTCTTCCTTCTTAATAACCAAGTTGAATTGACCAGATAGCTGAGCTCATTGATTCTGAAGAAATATTTTTAAATTGTTTTAGAACAAACAAAATAAAAACCAACTAGGCTGGAAAGCATCCACACCAGTGTTGGTCCCCAAAGGCTGGATACTATCTGTGGATACATCGGATCTGGGATGTTACTTTTTTTCCCCAACTGAGAAAGGTAAGTGCTCCAGTGATGCCAAAATTCTTTATTTATCTCAAAGTTGCTTTACATTTATGGATCTAGGATCTTTCTCTCCCTCCTCTCCTTTCTTTCCCCTTTCCCCCCCTCTGTCTCCCTCTCTCCCTTTCCCTCTCTCCCCCTCTATCTCTCTCTCTCTCCCTTTCTCTCTTCTCTCTTCTTCTTTCCCTCTTTCCCTTTCTACCTCTCTCTCTCCCCCTCTGTCTCTTCTCTCTCTCACACTCCATGATTTTTTTTTAATAATTTATTTTTTATTTCTTCAAGTTACATCTCAATCACAATCCCCTCCCTACTCGCCCCTCCAGTCCCACCCTTCCACCCTCCTCCCCCTCAACCCCCCCCATCC
>CAJQZJ010001079.1:3450731-3477818 GCA_907164525.1 Lophiomys imhausi
ATTCACTAAATCTAACTTATATTAACCTATCAGCCCCTTCACATCATCTTAAAAAAAACATCCTGGAGGTCTCTACAAGCCAAGTCATCATGAAGTTCAGGTGGGTGTGCCTGCCTCTCTGAACCTTGTATATCCTTTGTCTTTCTTCTATTTCTTCTGGGTTCTGGCCAGAACCTAGATGTGCTTTTCCTGATACTCTGGGCCACTTACTCCTTCTCTAAAGTCCTCCCCACCCCCTATCACATGGCTGCATGTCCTCTATATCTCTGGCCTCCAACTTAAATAGTATGGGGTTTTCTCTTTCTCTCCTCCATTCTCCTCCTCTGGGCAGCTGCTCAGATTTATAGCTTGTCTGTCCTGGGGTGTTTTTTTGTTTGTTTGTTTTTTTGTTTGTTTATTTGCTTTGCTTTGCTTTTTCACTCTAAGAAATTGTCCATGACTTTCTGTGGTTCTGTTCTTAAACTATGTTATTAATGAGACTAAAAACATTGAGAGAGGATCCAATTTCCCCCTTTATTTTTTTTTTATTATTATTATTTTTTTTTTGGTTTTTCGAGACAGGGTTTCTCTGTTTAACAGCTCTGGCTGTCCTGGACTCGCTTTGTAGACCAGGCTGGCCTCGAACTCGCAAAGATCCACCTGCCTCTGCCTCCCAAGTGCTGGGATTAAAGGCGTGCGCCACCACCGCCCGGCTAATTTCCCCCTTTATTATCTGGTGATCACAAAAAGACTTCCCAAAATTCTGGTATCATATTTGGTGACCTGTACAGTGATATTAAAGAACTGTCTCAAAAGACAAAACAGGTAGGCTCTTTTTTATATGTCTTTCCTTGGGGCTATAAGATGCTTGTGTGGTACTCTGCCTCCCTGAGAAGAAGGAAAACTACACCTCTTTATTGCAAAACCTCCCTTTCTTGTGCTGTTTTTTCTGTATATGTAGCTGACTAAT
Source organism: Lophiomys imhausi (assembly GCA_907164525.1). NCBI lineage: Eukaryota > Metazoa > Chordata > Mammalia > Rodentia > Muridae > Lophiomys > Lophiomys imhausi. The sequence continues at coordinate 3,451,681 of CAJQZJ010001079.1, forward strand.
GGCTGTGTGGTTGGAAACTAAATAATGCTGTGTAGTTCCCTATACCCCCCCCCACACACACACACACAGGTTTCTCTTCTTTCCCTCTCTACCACGATTCCCTCAAAGGACCTGGGAGACTAGATCAGGTTTAGAGGAAAGAGAACAGGCAAGAGTGGCTTGATGTGGTAATGCCAAGCACTGCTTTAGACCACATGGGGAAGTTGTCACACTGCTCAGTTAGTAAAGTACCAGGCAAGGAGACTAAGGTTTTTAAATCAGGATTAACTAGTTTAAACAAGTTGATTTCTGTGGAACTTAAATTTCCAGTAGCAAGGAGGGTCACAGATCTGTTTGATTTCAGACCAGACCATGCTCAGGAGGAACAAAGTGGATCCAACAACCAATTTCTCACTCCCCATTTCTGCACGGGGTCACACGGTAACAGTGCCACCTATAGGTGATGGACACACTTTCCCCTTCCTTCCCCCTTTTTCATAAGGTTCTTTCCCAACAACAACTTGTACCTGGGAGCCAAGGGCAGTCCAACACAAAATACAGATGACATCAATCAGTGTCCCGTTATAGTGGTGCTGACAGATGGGTAAAACGAAAAGCTTTTCCAGATGCCATAGTGACAGTCCGTTGTGTAGAATATATAACAAATGGCCACCATGGAACTTTCAGCATATCAGCCCCTCCTCCACTGAGTGTGGCCCCTGGTTTCACAAATCCCACTGCTCTGTTGCCTCAGAACAAATCTGTGCCTTGTCAAGGAAAATATTGTTGTTCCCGTTTATTTTTAAATTTTTCCTTTATTTTAAATTTTGTGTTTATGGTTGTTTTGCCTGTACATGTCTGTGAATCACGTGTATGCAGTACCAAAATAGGTTAGAGGTCATTAGATAACCTGGAAGTGGAGTTACAGATGGCTGTGAGTCACTGTGTGGGTGCTAGACATTGAACCCAGGACCTCTGGAAGAGTACCTAGTTCTCTTAACTACTGACCCATCTTTCCAACTTCTGTGAGCCCATTTTAAGTGAAACTCTAAAAGGAAAAAAAAAACAAATCTCAGATCTACCATCATTTCAAACCTAAATTCCTTTTAAGGATCTGTAATTTGTCAGTCTCCAGTAGGTAAAATGTGTCAGAATGTATACATCTAATGGCTATTCAGTCTCTTCCCCAGTGGTCAAAAGTGAGTTAGTCAGAAACTGACACATATCCTAACAGGTCAAAAATTCCGAATCTACAGGAGGGTCATTGAATTTTCCTCAGACTTTGTCCACAAGAGTGGACATCCATAGTTATAACTGAGCCATATAAACCCGAGCACAGTGTTGCTTAATAACATTTTCCATTTGGTAAGAAATTATCTTAGTTAGGGTTTCAATTTCTATGACAAAACAAAAGCAACTTGGGGAGGAAATGTTTTTTTATTTCAGGTTACAACTCTCAGGTCACAGTTGGTCACTGAGGGAAGTCAGGGCAGGAACCTGGAGGCAGGAGCTGAAGCAGAGGCCGTGGAGGAATGCTGCTTACTGGCTTGCACCACGTGGCTTGCTCAGGATGCTTTCTTATACCATCCAGGACCACCTGCACATGAGTGACTCTACCCAAAGTGGACTGGGAAATCCCACATCGATCATCAGTCAAGAAAATCTCCCACAGGTTTGCCTATAGGAAATGTTGATGACATTTTCTCAGTTGAGGTTTCCTCTTCCCAAGTGACTATCTTGTGTCAAGTTGACACAGCATTAGCCATTACAGAGACTAAATGCAAGAGTTGCCTACTCCATTAGTTTCAAATTATAAAATTTAAGACACCAATTTTAGTAAATATTACAAGTGTTTTGGCACCTTCCTTTCCATTAGATTTTCTACTGACTTCCACATATACAGACTAGACTGCTCAGGGAGGAGGGGGTGTTATAGTTCAGTCACAGAGCACTTGCCTAGCACAACAGTGGCAGGGGTGTAATCACTGCCACTTCGCAACAAAGCCCCTAGTGATTTTCCCTCAAACTCATTTTCCCTGTTTCTGTAGCTAGACCTGTTGATCCTTACCATATGTTTTCTTCATAATTTTTCAGTTTTCCCAGCTCCCTTCCCTTCACCCCACAGTGTCATCAATGACGATGTAAGGTGCAGATACATGTACATCCTTAAATGATGCTTTCATGGATTTCATTTGATAAAAATCAATCTACCACACGTGGTGGAAGTTTATCATTTTTTTTTAGAAGCACAGTTGTGTTGAATGAATGTGTTTTTCATTTTGTTTTCATGTGTGGGATATGGGGGTGCTTGGTCCACTGCTGAATAACAGACTCATGAAAGGACCATGCAAAACACCCTGATGAATGAGCATGTGATGTTTTGCCAGCCAGAAACTGTCACATGTGGGGAACATATTTACATACTTTGATGGACAGACTCCTTGGAGAGTGTGTGATCTTAGTCAATAGGAAGTACCTTGTGTGGAAAACATGAAGTTGGCTGATTGAAAAGCATGCTTGCGTATATTTGGAGGAGGTAGAAAAAGGAGGCCCTGGAAATGCAGAGGGACTTTTTGCTTTGCTTCTCATGGCTTCTCATTGCTGCTTCACTTTGAAAGATTCCAGACAACACTTTACTGAAGTTTGCTGTTGCAAGACTTGCTGAAGATGGAAGCTAAAGTCAGGCTGAGCCCAGGTCAGACCTGTTTGCGGCCGGGAAAGCTGTTTTCTTCAGCTGTCCTTGCTGGTGCTCCTGGTTAGCTGCTCTTTGCTGTGTTCTCATTGCTGATTACTTCTGTTCCCATGTATGCTGATTTGGCTGGACTGCTGTCGAGTTGCCCCAAGGACCTGCTACTGAGGAGGTCTTCATCTTCTACTTCTAATAATATCCTTTCTTCCATACCTTGGGTCAGTGGGTTGGAAGGCATGTAGAGTTACTAATAAATAGTTTAAAAGTACACTTTTGGCAAGATCCAAGATGGCGGCGTCCCACGCTGACGCATTTTGATCTGGGAGAAAACAGTCACAAAGCCACAAAAGTTATAAGACGCTGTGAAAAAAATCTGAGTGACTGGATTCACCTGGGTTTCACCCAGCTACCCAGGGACCATTAAAAGTCCCTGGGCAGGACTCTCCCTCCCACTCTTGGACAGGCAAAGAAGCTGCTGAATCCGGGAATCGGGAACCCCCACCAGGAGAGTCACCAGGTAAGATCCACTCTAATACCCAGTGGCAGATTCGGACCCCACACAGGGTTACTCACCAGCCTACTGGGCCCCCAGATCCCATGCAGGTGTTCTGGCTGTTTAGCGAAAGGTTTCAGACCCGTGGGAGTGCCACACACTCTTAGTAGCGCGCGGCTCGGCAGCGCGCAGCAGCTGAGGGTTCCACAGGCATCAGCCCTGTAGCCAGCAGGTCCACAGCTGCATTTGGAAAGCCCAGACATATCTGTGTTCCCCCAGAGGGGTGCTGGACAGGCTTCCCTATTGGATTTACAGTCATTGGGAAAAAAAATCCTGCAGCTGAATTGAGCTGCAGGATACCCTTCCGGCTGCAGATTACATTCCACTGTGGTATACGGGAACTTGGATGACAGTGGCCCCATTTGCCAGTATCCAAAGCCAGCTCCATACACACATAGGCAGGGCTGTAAGAGTGGCAGAAAAGGCTACGGGGGTGAAGGCAGATTTACCCACCACAGGGTCTAACCCTGGGCAAACTGTGAGGCCTTTATTATTATTATCAGACTTTTTTGCTAGTACGAGCCCTTCCGGCAGGGAACCAGAGCTTAAGTATATATAGCTCTATGCCCTGGATCAGTGAGGTTTTGACATGGGAGGCACTGCTGAGTGGCTCACCTTATAGGGGTGGAGTCAAGTTCTCTCAAGACTACAACAGGGCTTGGGACTGCCAAAGTCCACAGAATCTGTGCCTGGACACACAGGACCATACCACCAGAGCCACTGCAGGCTGAACACTCAATGTGAAACATAGAGTCCTCTGTCTTGGGAGCAATGAAACAATCCTGGGCCATTCTTCATTGCCTGGGAATAGGCTGCACCAGCTCACAGTGCATCTGGTTATTAGATGCACATTCACCCTGAGATTCCCCCCATAAGTAGCGACAGATCACCAAGCACTTCTACTGCTACGCCAAAGAGCCCCATTTGGATCCAAGCCCAGAAGACAACAGGAACAGAGAGCTAAGAACATCCAAATGGCCAAAGGTATGAGAAAAAACAGAAATCAGGGAGCCATAACTCCAACAAAACACAACTATGCTAGGTCATCCAATCCTGACCACCTCACCACAGCTGAAACACATGAAAACGATGACAATTCTACATTATGGAAAGTGATAAAGTCCCTTCAAGAAGAACTTAAATCTATGAAGGAATTAAAAGAAGCCACAATTTCACAAGTGAAAGCAATGTATACTACCATTACAGAGCTCCAAGCCAAGGTGGCTCAACTTGAACAGGAAAAAGACAGGGCAATAAAAGATTTCAAGGCAAAAACATGCAAATTGGAGCAGGTAATGTACAAAACAAATAAAACCATTCAAGGCATGAAAATGGAAATGGAAACAATAAAGAAAACACAGTCAGAGTTAAAAGTGGAAATGGAGAATCAAGGGAAGAGAACAGGAACTATGAATATGAGTATCAAAAATAGGATACAAGAGATGGAAGACAGGATCTCAGGCAAGGGAGATTTGATGGAAGAAATCAGTACAACATCCAAAGAAAATGAGAAAGCTAAAAAAGTCCTCACCCACCACATCCAAGAAATCAAGGACTCAATGAAAAGATGGAACCTAAGAATTATAGGCATAGAGGAAAGAGAAGACTCCTGACTCCAAGGTCCAGGAAATATCTTCAACAAAATCATAGAAGAAAACTTTCCAAACCTAAAGAAAGAGATGCCAATAAAAATCCAAGAGGCTTACAGAACGCCAAACAGATTAGATCAGAAAAGAAACTCCTCTTGCCACATAATAATTGAAACTCCAAATGTACAGATCAAAGAAAGAATATTAAAAGCTGAAAGAAAAAAAGGTCAAGTCACATACAATGGCAAACCCATCAGAATTACACCTGACTTCTCCTCAGAAACTTTAAAAGCTAGAAGGGCCTGGACAGATGTCCTACAAGACCTGAGAGAACATAGGTTCCCAGCCAGAATACTATACCCAGCAAAACTCTCTATCAACACAGATGGAGAAAACAAGATATTCCATGACAAAATCAAATTTAAACAATATCTACCCACAACCCCAGCCCTACAGAAGATCCTAGAAGGAAAATTTCAACCCAGAGAAGATAACTATACCCAAGAAAACAGAGGAAATAGAAAACTCTACAGCAACTAAACCAAAAGTAGCACAGGATGACCACTTATACCAAAATAATGGGAAATAACAACCTCTGGTCACTAATATCCATCAACATCAATGGACTCAACTCCCCAATAAAAAGACAGGCTTACCGACTGGATCCGTAAACAAGACCCATCTTTTTGCTGCATACAAGAAACACATCTCACTATCTAAGATAGACATTATCTCAGAGTAAAGGACTGGGAAAAAGTTTTCCAAGCAAATGGACCCAGGGAAGCAAGTTGGAATAGCCATCCTAATATCAAACAAAATAGACTTCCAACTGAAGTTAAAAAAAAAAAGACAAAGAAGGGCATTACATACTCATTAAAGGAAATATTCATCAAGAGGACATCTCAATATTGAACATCTATGCCCCAAATACAAAGGCACCTACATTTGTAAAAGAAACGCTTCTAAAACTTAAATCACACATCGATCCCAATACATTAGTAGTGGGAGACTTCAACACCTCACTCACAACAATGGACAGATCATCAAGACAGAAGCCAAACAGAGAAATAATGAGTTTAACAGAGCTCATGAACCAAATGGACCTAACAGATAGCTACAGAACGTTTCACCCAAACACAAAAGAATACACCTTCTACTCAGCACCTCACGGAACCTTCTCCAAAATCGACCATATAGTTGGACACAAAGATAGCCTCAACAGATACAAGAAAATTGAAATAACCCCTTGTATCATATCAGACCACCATGGAATAAAGCTGGACTTCAACAGCAAAAGAATCAACAGAAAGCCTACACACACATGGAAATTGAACAACTCTTTACTAGATGACTACTGGGTCAGGGAAGAAATAAAGAAGGAAATCAAAGACTTCTTAAAATCCAATGACAATGAAGGCACAACATACCCAAACCTATGGGACACAATGAAAGCTGTGCTACGAGGAAAGTTCATACCACTAAGCATCTTCAAAAAGAAAACTGTGACAGCTCATATTAGAGAATTAACAGCTAAACTGGGTGAATTGGAAAAAAAGGAAGCGAACACTCCCAAGAGGAGCAGAAGGCAGGAAATCATCAAACTTAGGTCAGAAATCAACAAATTGGAAACAAAAAGAACTGTACAAAGAATCAATGAAACCAAGAGTTGGTTCTTCAAGAAAATCAACAAAATAGAGAGACCCTTAGCCAAATTAACTAAAAGACAAAAGGAAAAAACCCAAATCAACAAAATCAGAAATGAAAAGGGAGAAAAAACAACAGACATTGACAAAATCCAGAGAATATTGGGATCTTACTTTAATATTCTGTACTCCACCAAATTTGAAAACTTAAGTGAAATGGAAAATTTTCTCGATAGAGTCCACCTACCGAAGCTAAATCAAGAGCAGATTAACAGATTAAATAGCCCTATAAACCCTAAGGAAATAGAAACAGTCATTAAAAATCTCCCAAGCAAAAAAAGCCCAGGGCCAGATTGCTTTATCATGGAATTCTACCGGACCTTCAAAGAGGAGCTAACACCAATACTCTTCAAACTCTTTCACCAAATAGAATCAGAAAGAACACTGCCAAACTCATTCTATGAAGCCACAGTCACCCTGATTCCTAAACCACACAAAGACCCAACAAGGAAGACACTTCAGACTAATCTCCCTCATGAACATAGATGCAAAAATACTAAATAAAATACTAGCAAACCGAATTCAAAAACACATCAAAAGTATCATACACCATAATCAAGTAGGCTTCATCCCAGGAATGCAGGGATGGCTCAACATACGAAAGTCTATCAACGTCATTCACCATATAAACAAGATGAAAGAAAAAAAACCACATGATAATCTCGCTAGATGCAGAAAAAGCATTTGACAAAATCCAACACCCCTTCATGCTAAAAGTTCTGGAGAAAACGGGCATACAAGGACCGTACCTAGAAATAATAAAGGCAATATACAGCAGGCAGTGGCCAACATCAAATTAAATGGAGAGAAACTTGAAGTATTTCCTCTAAACTCAGGGACTAGACAAGGATGTCCACTTTCACCATATCTCTTCAATATAGTACTTGAAGTTCTTGCTAGAGCAATAAGACAACTAAAGGAGATCAAGTGGATAAATATTGGAAACTAAGAATTCAAATTATCCCTATTGGCAATGAAATGATAGTATACATTAGCGACTCCAAAAATTCCACCAGAGAACTCTTACAGCTGATAAACACCTTCAGCAAAGTGGCTGGATACAAAATTAATTCAAAAAAATCAGAAGCCCTTCTTTATACAACAAATTGGCTGAGGAAGAAATAAGGGAAACAACCCCCTTCACAATAGCCACAAACAACATAAAATACCTGGGGGTAACTCTAACCAAGCAAGTAAAGGACCTGTACAACAAGAACTTCAAGCCCTTGAAGAAAGAAATGGAAGAGGCCTTTAGAAGATGGAAAGATCTCCCATGCTCATGGATAGGTAGGATCAACATAATAAAAATGGCCATCCTACCAAAAGCAATATATAGATTCAATACAATTCCTATCAAAATACCAACACATTTTTTATAGACTTGGAAAAAGCTATACTCAATTTCATATGGAACAACGAAAAGCCCAGAATAGCTAAATCAATCCTGTACAATAAAAAAACATCTGGAGGTATCACCATCCCAGATTTCAAGCTGTACTACAGAGCAAAAGTTGTAAAAACAGCATGGTATTGGTATAGAAACAGACCAGTAGATCAATGGAATCGAATTGAAGATCCAGAAATAGACCCACACACTTATGGCCACCTAATTTTTGACAAAGAAGCCAAAACGGCACAATGGAAGAAGGACAGCATCTTCAACAAATGGTGCTGGTCCAACTGGATGTCCACTTGTAAAAGAATGAAATTAGACCCATACTTATCACCTTGTACAAAACTTAAGTCCAAGTGGATCAAAGACCTTAACATAAGGCCAGTCACACTAAATCTTCTAGAAGAAAAAGTGGGAAAAACCCTCGAACTCATTGGCACAGGTGACAACTTCCTGAACAGAACACTAACAGCTCAGGACCTGAGACCCACGATCAATAAATGGGACCTCATGAAACTGAGAAGCTTCTGTAAGGCAAAAGATACTGTCATTTGAACAAAATGGCAGCCTACAGACTGGGAGAAAATCTTCACCAACTCCACATCTGACAGAGGGCTAATATCCAAAATCTACAAAGAACTCAAGAAATTAAATGCCAAGAAACCAAATAATCCAATCAAAAAATGGGGGATGGAGCTAAATAGAGAATTCACAAAGGAGGAATCCCTAATGGCTGAGAGACACTTGAGAAATGTTTAACATCCTTAATCATCAGAGAAATGCAACTCAAGACGACTCTGAGATTCCATCTCACACCTGTCAGAATGGCTAAGATCAAAAGCTCAAATGACAGCACATGCTGACGAGGGGGTGGAGAAAGGGGAACCCTACTCCATTGCTGGTGGGAGTGCAGGCTTGTGCAACCACTATGGAGGTCAGTCTGGCGATACCTTAGAAAACTTGGAATAACTTTGCCTCAGGACCCAGCCATACCACTTCTGGGTATACACCCAAATGCCTCTTCACGGAATCATAAGGAAGTTTCTTCATCTATGTTCATAGCAGCCTTATTTGTAATAGCTAGAAACTGGAAACAACCCAGATGTCCCTCAACTGAAGAATGGGTTAAAAAAAAACTGTGGTACATCTACACAATGGAATATTATTCAGCTATCAGGAACAATGAAATTATGCAATTTGCAGCCAAATGGATGGAACTAGAAAAGCTCATCCTGAGTGAGCTAACCCAGATTCAGAGGGTGCATATAGCATCTATTCACTTATAGTAGGATTTTAGCTATGTAGTAGAAGGTATCAATACTACAACTAACACACCAAAGGGAACTTGGACATAGACTTTTTTTTTCTCTTTTTTTATTCTTTTTTGTCTGTTAGTCTGCTTATTTGTTTGTTTGTTTTTTAGTTCTCTCTCCCAGGCAATGAGACACTTTTCACTGGTGGTACTGCCTCGTAGACCCCCAATGAATGAGAAGGCTCTTGGCCCTCATACGACCTCTCAACTGAGATGAGGGACTGTTATACAGGGACACCCCACACCAGAGAAATGGGATGGAAGGGTTAGGGTGTAAAGAAAAAAAAAATGAAATGTGAAGTTTTGGCCTTTTTCTACTAATTGTCATAAACTGTTTAGGATAATTAAGAAATGCACACTAATAGTCATGCAAGCCAGTCATTGTGTTAGGTACTATGACAGTCTATTATAGTTATTTTCTAAGATAATCAGAAATAAAGCTGCTAAGAGACAAGCAACATCTGCTTATCCCAATATAAGAGATAGATAGGGCTTCTTCAAAAACCTCAAGAGATCTGCAGAATATGGCATTCAAAGATGTTTTCTTAACTTTAGATTTTTTCTATATCGAGACATATCAACTCATGACAGCACCCCCTATTCTACTCCAAATAGAAGATGAGCATCAAAGAATCTCCAGTGGGAGATGATTGAATTAGTCGCAAGCCTATCTCTTGGCAGGAAAAACCCCTTGCTCCAACTGTAGACAGAATGCTGTCCAAAAAGGACAAAACTTGGCAGCAGGTAAGTCGACAGCCTGGCTCTGCCAAGACAGGGTAGGTAAGTCCTTCATAACCCCTGCTCTACAATAAGTGTCTGTCAGAGAAATGGGGCCAAATGACTGAAGATCGATGCTGTAATGTATGGAGAGAAAATGGGAACTGCCCAGGCAGCCACTGGTATGTCACTTCTTAGTTTTGGAAGCTGCAGGCCCTGTACTTCCTATAAAATCAGATATATTTATCCCTCTTAGGTCTCTGATGTGGTTGAAGAATAGATAGCTGGAGTCTCATAATTAAATTTTGAGTTGTTTAGGAGTCAAGAGAGTGTTATAGATCTAGGATGATGCTTTTAAAATTGTTTTGCAAGTTAGTATGAGTGTTGAGTTAGATATAGAACTTTAAACTCATGGAGATGGTTAGATAGTAGAATGTTAAAGTCAGGTACCAAATACATATGGACTGGACATTGGGAATGTATGCTAAGCCATATAACCCTCACAACTGTGGCCTAATTACCTCTGTTGTTTTGTATTGTATCTATTATTATAAGAGAAAGAACCATTAGTTGGACTGAAAAGGGGAACTGTTGGGGGAAATAAGATATACCTTAAACTTAAAAAAAAGGGAAGAGAATGGGGGGTTGAAGGTGGGAGGGTGGGACTGGAGGGGGGAGTAGGGAGGGGAATGCAATTGAGATGTAACTTGAAGAAATAAAAAATAAATTATTATAAAAAGAGAGAGTGATAGGTTGTCTTCAAAAACCTCAAGAGATCTGCAGAATATGGCATTCAAAGATGTCTTCTAAACTTAAGATTTTTTTCATATCGAGACATGTCAGCTTCTGACAGCACCCCCTATTCTACTCCAAGGAGAAGACAAGCATCGAAGAATCTCCAGTGGGATATGCTTGAATTAGTAGTAATCCTATCTCTTGGCAAGAAAAACCCCTTGCTTCAACTGTAGACAGAATGCTGTCCAAAAAGGACAAAACTTGGAAGCAGCTAAGTTGACAGCCTAGCTCTGCCAAGACAGGGTAGGCAAGTCCTTCATAATTCCGGCTTTACAATCAATGTCTGTCAGAGAAATGGGGCCAAATGGCTGAAGATTGATGCTGTAATGTATGGAGAGAAAATGGGAACTGTCCAGGCAGCAACTGGTATGTCATTTCTTAGTTTTTGAAGCTGTGGGCCCTGAACTTCCTATAAAATCAGATATATTTATCCCTCTCAGGTCTCTGAGGTGGTTGAAGAATAGATAGCTAGAGTCTCATAGTTAAAATTTGAGTTGTTTAGGAATCAAGAGGGTGTTCTGGATCTAAGAAGATGTTTTTAAAATTGTGATGCAAGTTAGTATGAAAGTTGAGTTAAATATAGAACTTTAAACTCATGGAGATGGTTAGATAGTAGAATGTTAATGTCAGGTGCCAAATACATATGGACTGGACATTGGGAATGTATGCTAAGCCATATAACTCTCATAATTGTGGCCTATTTATTTCTGTTGTTTTGTATTGTATTTATTGTTGTAAGAGAAAGAACCGTTTGTTGGACTGAAAGGGCGAGTTGTTGGGGGGAAAAGATATACCTTAAACTTAAAAAAAAATGGAAGAGGATGAGGGTTGAGGGGGAAGAGTGTGGGAGGGTAGGACTGGAGGTGGGAGTAGGGAGGGGATTGTGATTGAGATGTAAATTGAAGAAATAAAAAATAAACTTTAAAAAAAGTACACTTTCAACCACAAGATACAACTATACCACTCTTGGGTATATACCCAAAGGTCTGTACATCCTGCCATAAAGACACTTGCTTATTTACGTGTTCATCACTGCTCTATTCTTATAGCCAGAAATTAGAAACAACCCAGACATCCAAAACTGATGAATGAATAATGAAAATCTGGTACATTTACATGATGGAATACTACTCAGCTGTTAAAAAAATATTAAATTTGCAGGTAAATTTATGGAGCTATAAGTATTTATCTTGAGTTAGTTACTCCAGACCCAAAGAGACAAATGTTGCATGTTTTCTTGCTTTCTCTTATATATAGATGCTAGTTTTTAAGCGTTAGTCATGTGTGTTTCAATCTGAATAGCCACAGAGGTTAGGTGACTTGTATATCATGGGGGAAGAAAGGAAAAGTGGAATAGAATACAGTGCTATCGAGAGAAAAGTGGTAAATTAGGAGGATTAAATGAAGAGGATAGGAGGTCATGGTAAAGGAAGGAATGGGGGAGGGATACAAACACTAAAAACCTTTTGAAAAGTCATATGGAAAACCTACTACTGTAGGAGCTATATAAGCATCCTAAAATACATACATACATGAAAGAAAACTAAATAGAGTCACCATCTATTAGGGGAGGCAACGCCCAAATAGACATAACACCAAGTAAAACTTCCAGGGCTAGGTAGGAATGAGTTACATGCTATTGAGTTGTTGGCCAAAGGGGTTGCATAGACTCCCCAAAATTTTGGGAATATTGCCAAAGCTACTGGAAGCTCTCCTTAACCTGGTGGTAAGTCCCCATTGCTGAAGATACAACTTATTTACGTCAGCAAACATGGAGAAGTAGAGGTGGTGCCCAACTGGAATACATACCACATATGAAACGTAATTAAAACAACACAACATGCATGTTCTCAATACAAATAATTTGATTTGAGGTTCCACCTTTAATATGTGCTATTTTTATTTTTACTGTACAGTAGGAATAATGTCTGGACTTTCCCAAAATGAATGTTGAATTTCTTTGTCTTTTTGTCATAGGTAAAGACAGTCATATGATTTTCTCCTTGGTGAGTCACAGCCCTGGAACAAACTCAGTTTCTTTGTGAGTTGTGAGACTTGTCCTAGAGAGACATGCACAAATATCTATTCACCCAGGATAGAGCACTTGTAACAGACCAAAGAAACAGTTGCACCAAAGTTCACCTAAGTAAACCAGTGAGGTTATTAGAGTTGTTTCCAGGAGCATGGGAGACTCAAAGACATCACCGAAAACCATACTCTGGCATGCACAGAGTCAAGAAAGTTACATTGCTAGCAGGCAATCAACCAATCAGAGACTCTCTTCTCCCCAGCAATTGTTATTTGCTGATACAACTCTGGGGAGGGTCCTGTAAGTCTTGTAAGTTTTGTATACTTCCTAGAGCTTTAGGTCCCTCCTTCCTTCCCTAAGAGGGAATGTTTCAATTCTGAGGAAATAGCTATACAGTATCATGCTATGTCATTATTTTAATATGCTATGGAGTTCTCCCTGCTGATATGTAATGTGTCATTGTGCTGTAATATTTATGAGTGAAGTTGAGCCAAAGTTTGGGGGTTTATACATTATTGACAGGATTGCCAGTACTAATATTGTGTTTTTTTCATTATGCTGGTTCACTTTAAATGGCTTTGGAATTACATGCATTTGAAAACTGAGGTAGATGTCACTAGATCTTTTTGAAAGAAACAACCTTTGACAACTATATGTTTTCTGTAAAAATCACTCTATTACAAGTTACAATCTTCTCCAAGGTTCTGAGGCATACATTACATTTTCGTAGCATTTTTCCAGGTTATTTCATCTTCTAGTTGGCAGAGAATTGAACAAGACACTCCCTTGCTTTTTATTTTACCTTGATTTGATGATGATTTGTCCTTTAATCATTTCTTTTTTTTTTTTTTTTCGAGACAGGGTTTCTCTGTGTATCTCTGGCTGTCCTGGACTCGCTTTGTAGACCAGGCTGGCCTCGAACTCACAAAGATCCGCCTGCCTCTGCCTCCCAAGTGCTGGGATTAAAGGCGTGCGCCACCACCGCCCGGCGTCTTTAATCATTTCTTGTTCTTATATTTTCACTTTCTCCCACTGTTGGATTTCTTCAAATTGCTTTCACCTTTTCTAATTTATTATGTATTTCAAGAAAAAGCTGGACTGCATTTATTCATTCTGTTTGTCTACTTTTAAATAATTAATTTATTCTTGTATCTCTATTCACTTTTCTATGTATTGTTAACTTATTCTGTTGTCTGTAAAACTTCTTGAGTTAAATGCTCAATTCAACTCAGTCTTATCCTATTTGTAAGCACATATTTAAGGTTATATCTCTGTAAATACTGCCTGCTTAAACCTCTCAGATGTTAACACACAAAGTTTTCAATAGTGTTTTTAGACATTCTTCAATCTTAATCCTTGTATTCTTTAAGCCAAGAGTTATTTAGAAAAAAATATCGTAATTTCTAACAGGAAAAGTCTTTGGGTATTTGTTCAGTTTTTGGTCTTTTGCTTAAAATTTTCCTGGTTTAGTTTGTTGTGATGATATAATTCAGTGTGCCTCTCTCACGTATGCACATACACATACACACATTGTTCATCCCCTTCTCCACTTGTTTAGTTTATCGATTTTGACACTGGTTCACGAACAGTTCTGAATAAAATATGTTGTTTATTTATGTGCTATAGATTCTTACACAAATGTGTGAAGATACAAAACACACATTCATTGGCATTGACATTACTGTGGATGTGGTAACTTGGTCCATTTAACAGTTTATTAAAGTCTCCTGTATTCTTACTGGCCAATTTTTACTTTCAAATGTCTGTAGAGTGCTCCATAGAGGCTGCTGCTGCTGCTGAAGATAGACATTTATTCATTGCCCACTATGTGCCAGGAAATAGGTTACATCCTTTACTGGAGTGTCTCATCTTTCCACTAGTAGCAATATATATATATTGGAGTGTCTTGTCTTTCCACTAGTAACACACACACATACATATATATGTAAAGCCATGTTATTCAGGTAGTGTAGCTTCAGGTTCACAGATGGCAGGACATTTCTTTTTTTTTTTTTTCAGGAAAGCCAAGTAAGGCCTTTGTGCAGACCCAAATTGTAAATGCAGTAACTAGCTGGCAGAATGAAAGACTAATATGTACCACATGCAGTATAGTATTCCAATTTTTGAAAGAAAATGCATAGTTATGACTATTCAGGTAAAATTAATTACTTGGGTGATTTATAATTCAAAATATACACAGTTAACAATGAAAATCCCCTTCTATAGTTCTCCAGCTTCCATTCTTCTCCCTATGGATAACTAATGTCAATATTTGGTGAACATCTTGTATATTAGGATGCATTTGTACTTGTAGCAGTTAATAATATCCATATACTAAAAAAAAAAAAGGTCATCTCATCCTGTTTAATAGCTATGTATGTTCCAAATATGGATCTATGATTGTTTATTGAATGACTCTTTAATTCATAGAAACTTATGACCAGTTTCTCACTTTCTATAAACAATAATGCAATAAACATTTGAGAAGCTGAATAAATTTTATGCAAACTCAGGAGAGGACACTGGTTGAGGAAAATTTCCAAGTATGTCCAGTCTTAGCCAGGGGCTATATGGAAGTGTCCCAAGACATTTGTAAATGGCATTGTTCTGCTACAAGGTCAAAAGGTTGGACAACCTTTTAACTGTAATTCAGTGGACCCCATTTCATTCCCCTTTTTCTTCAGCCTTCCTTAATAGACTTCCTCCTCCCAAGGCTAGTCCACTTCACTACTCACAGCCAAGGGATCCCAGAGCATGCTGTTCCCTCATCCACTCCAGGAAAAACAGACACTGCTTCCACTCTGATTTCTAAGCCAAAGTCCAAGACTCTCTCCGGTTCAATTAGTTTGGGCTGCATATCCATTTCTGTATCATCAGTACCATGCCCCGAGGGACGGTCTCTTCCCTGACTTCAGGCAAAGGAGGTCCTGTGGAACTGCGATGAAGACCTCCCTATCTGGAAGAGTTTTGATTGCTAAACAGAAATAACATACGATTGGTATGATAGGCCACCAGAAGGCATTATTTATTTCAATAGATCGACACTGAAACCTTCCAGAATGGCTGCTTAATTTATACTACCATCAACCATGTGTGAAAGTAGCTACTTCCCAATACCCTCACCAATGTTTTCCAATGTTCATATTTTATTTGTAGTTACCTAATCTCATGTTTGTAACTGTCTCTTCGTGTGTTTATTGGTGTTTGGTATCTCTCCTGTAAATTGCCCATTTATATGAACCTCTACTCATATTTTTGAATGATTTATAGAAGCCCTTATATATACACTCTACCCAATAATCAATCAACCATTAAATATGCTACAAAGAGTTTTCTCAGCCTGTTACACATCTTTTAACTTTATCATGATTTTTATTTTGCAGAGGTGATTTTTATTTTTTATGAGGTTTTAGACATTAATCATTTACTTGTATGGTTTCTGGTACTTAAATCCTATTAAGGAACGCCTTTCCACTTTTAGTTTTGTAAAAGTGTACAGTATTATAGTCTCGTGAACAATTCCACATTCCTTTTGTATTCAGCTACTTACCTCATCCGATGTTTATTTGTATGGCTGATGAAAAGTAATGGTCTCCTCTTTCTTTTTCTGAATAAAAATCCAATTTCCTAGCATTATTTATTGACTGGGTTACACTTTCCCAAGAGTTTGAACTCTACCTTCATTATAGCCTATGTTTAAACAGATGCTACTCAAACCTGTGCTGCTCTGTAATATATCCATTCCCACTACAGTCTCCCACACTGTTCTTTTGTTGTTTCTTAATTAGCATACAGATAATGAGTTTCATTATGACAACATCACATAGAAATATGTGTATTTTGTGTTCACACTCTCCTATGTTTTACTGCCCCCACTGTCCCTCCTCCTCCCAAATCATCTCCCTTCTGCTTTCATACAGTATGCGTTAATATAGTCATGCAATATATTAATCTAGATTCCAAATACTTAAAAACATGTATTTGTGGGTCTTACCTGATTTTCTTGATGGAATGACCTCCAGTTTCATCCATTTTTCTGCAAATGTCATAAGTTCATTCTTATTTATGACAGAGTGATACTGTATATATGTGTCATTTTTTCATCACATATCCATCTATAATGCAGATATTGGTATCGATGCTGATTCTATACCTTTGGTATTGTTACCATTGCCACAAGATATGGGTATGCAAATGTGTTTATGGCATGGTAACTTAGATTTCTCTGGATTTATATGCAGGTTCAGTTTAGCTACGTCACATAATAGTTCTGCTTTTATCTTTCAGCATATATCTTAAAGTCTCCAGAGCATGCCTAAGACCTAGCTTATTATCACAACTTTTGCATTCAGCTACTTAATTCATCCAATGTTTATTGGTATGGTCCACGAAAAGTAATAGTCTGCTCTTTCTTTTTCTGAATCAAAATCCAATTTCCTAGCATTATTTATTGCCTAGGTTACACTTTCCCAAGGGTTTGAAATCTACCTTCATGATAACCTCTCATGTGCATTCATGATTATTTGCCAGCCTCTTCACTCATTTTCTAGCTCTTGTTTCGGATTTTGGTGAAATCAAATGTAGGTCATACCAAATAGACTGGATTCTGTAACACAGCTTCACTCTTGTGTTTCTTCTTCCTGGAATCCTCTGCGCTCCTTCTCCATTCATCCCTTAGCACTCAGCTCAGTCAAAGTTAGAGCAACCAGTCCCTTAACCGCAGGCTCCTTGCCAGGCACCTTCCCTTGATTAGACAGACAGGGCAATTTATGCCTTCTGCCCACTCCCCTGTAAAAGTCTTGGATTCTCTTCTTTAGGTTGTTCATATTCAGAAAAACCTAGTTTAGTTTTTGTTACTGATGATCAAAGAATTGCCTCAGGCCTCAGAGGAGCTTCCTGTTCTAACAGATTACATATGATGAACCCAGCTCATCACCCAGGCACAAGAGGATAGAGGCTCATCTCTTTGCTTCAAGGTAGTGCCAGGTTTGTGGTGTAAGTCACACAGCAGAGCACACCAGATCATACTTGTGGTAAGTAACTTCCCTTACTCTTCCTGCTTCCTTCCCTCCTTCATTCAAAGCATGCTTCCTTGGTAAATCACAGGAGACAAGTCTATCTCAGGCTCTGCTTCTACGAGATTCAGATAGTTCATCTGGCAACTGTGAAGCCAGAAAAATTTCTCAATACATTTTCATCTAAATTTGCTGTCCATGGAGATGGATTTGGGGGGCAGGGGCTGGAGTGATGGCTCAGCACTTAAGGGCCCTAGCTGCTCTTCCAAAGGACCTGGGCACAATTCCTAGCACCCACATGACAGTTCACAACCATCTGTAATTCCAGTTTCAGGAGATCTGATGCCCTCTTCCAGTGTCTGGGGGCAACAGGCACACGTATGACACACATACACACATGCAGGTAAAATACTCACATATAAAATTTTTAAATATTTGCTGTCTTGAGCTCCTCTACATTCCTCCTTTCCTAAGTCTAATACCATAATATCTTCATGTCTACCCTCGAGGATAGCTCCTTTGTCACAAGTAATCTGCACACCCGAACCCTAGGTTTCTATGTCCAGTCCTCATCTCACCACTCTAGCTATATTTGACAAAATTGGTGATTCCCCCTTGGTGATGCTGTCTTTTCTGTACTCAAGCCAATGCACTACCTTACTAGTCTTCCCTTATCTCCTCCCAGCATCCTCAGCTTTCTAATTTCTACATTTTGTTTCTTCAGGGCTTGAACTGTGAACTTCTGCTTCTTCACTCATATGACTCCCTAAGTATGGATTGTCCCGTGTGGTAACTGATACCCTTGGACTTCCCTCTCCAGACCTGGATGCTCTCCAAACACCAGAACTATAGTCCCACTGTACCTATAGAACACACTGCCTGTTCAATATATGTACTCAAATGTTAACAGACATCTCACATTTAAAATGATTAAAGCAAATGTTCAATTTGTGACCATCCCCTAGCCCAGATATACTTCCCTTATCTCCCACATACCTCCCTAGCTTAATAAACATCAGCCTTCCCTTTTTATTGCATAAAATATAAACTTTGAAATTGTTTTTATGCTTTTCATTCTTTTGTACTTTCTGCACAAAGTGTATTGAGAAATCTAGTCATGGTCAACCTTCAAAGTGTGTGCTGAATTAATCCCTTTTCAGTCATCATCTACATCCATCTCCCTCATCCAAGCCTCCTTCATTCTTGACCTAACTAGCTGTCCCCTTCCTATAACTTTGTACCTTCTCATTTATTTTCAACAGACTATCCAGAGTGCTTTCTCTAAAGTCAGTCTACACCACTCCTACCATAAACTATTTCCAGGGGCCTAAAATCATAGTATCATAGTTATTTTTCTATTACCATGACAAAGCACCATGACCAAAGAAACTTATAAAGGAAAGCATCTAATTTGGGGCTTATAGTTCCAACGGATTAGAGTTCATGATCACCATGGCAGGAAGCATGGCAACAGGCAGGCAGATATGGCACTGAAGCAGTAGCTGAGAGCCTATATCTGATCTTCAGAGAAAGACACTGAGAATAGCATGGGATTTTGCCATCTCAAAATCCACCCCCAGTGACACATCTCCTCCAATAAGGCCACACCTCCTAATCCTTCTCAAACAGTTCCACCAACTGGGGACCAAGTATTCAAATATATGTACCTGTGGGGTCATTCTTATTAAAATAATCACATGTAAAATAGTCAGTTTGGAGTTAAGTCCCAGATTCTCATGGTGTCCCCATCTCTCATTTATAAAATGGATATGCTGGTAGAAAGAGCTAACTCCCAGAACTTCTGTGAGACATGAATGGGGTTGTATTCAAATAACACACACAGAAAGATCTGCTATTGTACTGTCTGATAAAACAGTGACCTCTTTCAGCCATTTTCTTTCACCTCTCCTTCATTCTATTCTATTCTAATTTACCCAGTGCACTCTGGGATGTACACTGAACAGTGAACATACACTAAGCCTATCCCATGCCTGCTATTTATGGAAATACACACACAGTTTATTGTTTTGCCACTTTTCAGTTCCCTGCATGAAACCCACCTTATCAATGAATTTCCCACTGAGCATGAGTAACTGAATTCTGACATTCCTTTTCCATTTACCTGCTACACTGTTTTCCATATTGTCTATTTCTAGCACCCTGAGGAATTTGTTTGTGTTTTATTGCTGTTCCTTGTCCACAATGGCACAGGGTCTTTAATGAGAAATTTTCTTTTGTTTTGTTCATAGCTTAAGATAGTGGTCCCCCAGTACAACAGGTATTTGATAAAGATCTACTGAGCCAATTAATGAGGATACTATTGAAGCCATTTACCTATTCACTGGCCTATGAATTAGATACAAATTAGAAAAGTGCCTGTGAGAATGGACAGGATGACGTGGGGTGACTGAAGAGGCATGGTGAATAGGAGGGCAGTAGAGAGAATTTGGGGGAAATTATTTTGAAATACTGGTGAAAGGCTACATGGGGTTGAAAAAAACACACAGGAAAAGAAACCCAGGCAGGCAGTTGGGAATTTGGCTTTGTTATTAGGAGTTGAACTGCAACCATGTTTAAAAGTGAACAAAAGTGGCATTCAAAGCCACAGGCTGGAACGAGGCAGTCAGGGATGAATAGAATCAATCCCATACTAAGTAGTCCATGTGGGAGCACACATCCACTATAAGTGTGCTGATGAAATAAATAGATGTAGGGAAGAAGTCTGGTAGAAAGGAAAGCAACAAAAAGGAGAATGTAGTCTTAGAAGTAACAGTTACTGCTCAACCCAAACCATACAAGTTGTTTCAACTAGAAACATTTTTAAGACTATAATTAAGATAGAGTGTAGGATAATGGGATTTCACAGCCCTAAAGAGACTGAGCAAATAGGGCTTGTGCCTGCTAGTGTGGACCCTAGAGGTCCCTAAACTCTCCATCCCACATATGCCTTCTGGATCTGATACATGGCTCAGGACCCACCGGACTACTCTAGCTTTCATGTAGCTGGTTAGAGGCACATTGTCTCATTACCCTGCATCTTGTCTTTCAAGGCTGGCTTCTCTAATGATGTTTTAAATCATTTATACAAAGTCTCGTTAACCCTTCTTTGTTCCAAACACATAATTCTGTGGGTGCTGCTTCCTCACAGCCTATAACAGAAAACTTTTTCTTCTGTGTAGCAGCAGCAGCATCTTCAGAACTGACCATCCTCTTCTGCTGTCTCCACCTTCTGGCTTAAGAAATTATCCTCTTCTCAGCAGGTCTCCAGCAATAAGTAATTCATGATGCGTAAATTCCTGTATATTTTGTGCCTAACAGGCTGCCTTAAGCAGTGATGGAAATGGTAGTTATTTACTCTGGAAGGCATGTTAAGGCGACTGTTAAATCATTATTATGCAGGTAAATGGGACTAGGAAGTACCTCCCTCTTCTGCTATTGATCATATGTTTGAATTACCCTCCAAAAAACTCCCCAACATGCTATTGGCTAATTCATTACTAGTCTAATATATATCTAGTTGACTATTGGCTAATCCATTACTGACATAATATATATCTGGTTGAATGTGAATAACATACATCTGATTTGTTATACATTTCAGATGCCCAAATTTGAGATTTATGACAATATTCTCAAGAAACTCCAGATAAGTAAAAAAAAAAAATGCAATGTCCAATATAGTATCCAGTATTCATAAATATGCCATATTAGAAATTACAAGCAATATGCAGTGATGAAGTCAACAGACTTTGGGCACAATACTACCTCTTGGAGCAAAGGGATATGTGCGGCAGTAAGCACAGATGGTATGCTACCTTGAGATAGGGACTACCTCATTGACAGCATTTGTATTTTAATCCTTCTGTTATCGGGCAAACAAGGTGGGGGCACTTCTGCATAGCTGCTAATCCACACCCAGTCACACTGAAGACAATTGTTAAAGGAGTTTATTTAAGTTCATAGAAACAGCAAATGTCCGAGGACCTGGAGGACATGATTCTACACAAGTCTACTTAACTTCTAAAGCTCTTCAAAATTGTGTGCGTGCATGTGTGTGTGTTTTAGATAGATAATTCTTTGGTTGGGGAGCTACAGCTTCATTTATTCTTTCCATACGTGTTTACTGTATATTTCTGCGTGGTAAGCACTATGACCAACTTATACTCTGGACTGACTATTGAGCAAGAAGATGACAGAACAAACACCTCGATACTTTTTATCTAGATGTATAACATGAAGAAGAAGGAATGTAGGGGATGGGAAGGTTTAAGCAGGAAGGTGGTACTAGGAGATGAAGAAGAAGTAAAAAGTTAGCCAAAACTAAGAGATATGAAAATCCATATGGAAATTTCACACAGAAACATTTGTTTATACATTTATTTATGCAGGGAATATAATCTGCTTCTTATGTAGCATAAATTTATCAAGACTAGTGGAATAAAATAAGCAAAAATTAGTCTCTTCCCATGATCTCCAGTTTACTAAAAGAGGAAATATCCATTCAATGGGCCCAGGAAAGAATCTTCAAACAGTAATATACATCGTTGGCCTTATTTTCACCACATTCTATTTGTCCATATATGTGCTAAAAATAGAGTATCCTAGACAACAATTCAGAAACTTTCAAAAGCTATTGCTCATAGTTCACGACGCTGGGAAATTCAGTATCAAGGAATCAACAGGTAGTGTCCGGTCCAAACTTGTCACTTCTATTAGAAAGGCACAAAGGAGAGGCACAGGGGCTAACAAGCATCTTTAGACCCTCTCCAGAAGGGCATTGATGCTCCTGTGAGAGCAGAGCCATCCTGATCATCTCCAAAGGCCCTACTTTGTGATACTTTTGATTACATTTGAACTATGACTTGGGTGGGCATAGTGGGTCCCCTGCCCCAATCAGCTGTTAGGCAACTATGGTCTCAGGATGTGAAGTTGCTGGGGAGCAGGGTCTCAGGCGCCAGGTGTGTACTACAGGTATCAACAACCTGAATCCTGGAGACTGTTTTGGTAGACAGTAACAGAACTAGCTTATATAGATGGAGAGGGAAGAACAAAAGAACAAGGGAGGAAATGCAACTAATTTGCATATGCAGACCTGATTGAAGACAGGCAAACATTAATGATGCACCAATTCAAATACCAAAGTCTGTTGGAGAGAGTATGAACTTTCCAAGCATATCAGTTAGATTAGAAGACTGCTTGCTGGTCACATGATTTCTGAGAAGCTAGTTCTCTGGCAGGAAGCAGGAGCTTAACTAACTCCACCATGATGTGGCCTTTGTCCCTATGGAGTTGAGAAGGCACAGGCCTGATTTGAGTAGGAAACGCCCCACTCCTGCTGTGCTCTCTGAGAGCTGTCTTGGGTATGGGATGCTCCATGGTCTCTCATCTGGCTTGGGAACCCACAGGACACAACATTCTAGGAGCTAATACTCCCCCATACTCTACCCCACTCCACCTCACTGTCCTCATCTTAGAGAATTTGTATCAGCTATTTTCTTCAGCCTGAATTATTTTCCCCAAATGTCTGTGGGGAGAACTAATTCTTTCTGGAGGCAATGGGGAGCTAGGGATTAAACCTAGGGCCTTACAAGCACTGGGCAAGCACTCCACTATTGTACTAGATCCCTAGTCCTGTTCACCCATCCTGTATGTCATGACTTTGCTCAAATAGCTTCTCGCTGGGGCCTACTTTGACCACACTAAGTGATGTTTCCATGCACCAACCTATTACATATTTCTGGCCCATCTCACCCTGCTCTGCTTTCTCTTTAACTATACATTAAGACACCTTCTAATGTAATAGTTTTTTGTATATTATGTTTACCATTTATTGTTGTGTCCCCTAGTAGAATAAACTTTGAGAAGACAGAGATTGTGATGTATTTTAGTGCTGTGAGCAAAGCACCGTAACAGTGCCCAATATACAGTAGATACAAAGTGTTTGTTCATAAATGATAATGATAGTTATATTAAAAGAAAATTATGATTGAAGTATGGCATGGTTGGCATCAGTCTCTATAATACACTATCTCTTTTTTAAAATCACAGTTAACTTCAGCACTTGGGTATATATAACTGCAAAATAACTTATTGGGTATAGCTAAGAAAGCCAAAAGAATGAATTCAAAAGCAGAGAACTTGGCCTCAGAAAGTAAGTGACATATATTACTGAGATTAAGCTACAGGAGAAAAAAAATCTAAGGGTCCCATCACTGGATGAGCCACCTCTAGACACTTTCTTCTACCAGACTGCTACCCTTGAAACCTTACTATCAGGACACTGGGGCTCTGTTCCTTCTTGTAGGTCTGAATTTCCAAGGAATGGTGACTTCCTATTCATAAAATCCAAGATGTGACAAGTTGCCCAGCTCTAATTATTAAAGTCTTTATCTGTTCTTTTAATTCTAAAATATCCACCTCCTAAGCTAACAGTTCCTTGTAGCACTTTGAAGATTCCACTGCAGTCTACTTCCATCGTTGTCTCGATTTGTGTCTGTTCCCATAGTCCCCCATATTGTGTCTAGGGGCTGGAGAGATAGCTAGCAGTTAAGAGCAATGGCTGCTCTTACAGAGGTTCTGAGTTCAATTCCCAGCAACCTCATGGTGGCTCATATTCGTGTCTGTTCCCATCATCCCCTCCATTTCTGTATGCTTCCATCGTTTGCAGTCAGCAGTCAGCATTTTTCAATTTATGTTCTCTATGTAAAGTGTCTTTTCTCTCTGCCTACCCTGCAGATTTTTTTCTTTATCTCTCCTTTTCAGCAGTCTGATTATTACATACTTACAAAGGAGTATCTTTTCAAGCATTGTTTTGAGGTTGTTGAATTTCCATGACATCTCAACTGAGTTTTAGATAGAACTTAGAAAATGTGGTATTAGATATTTTTAAATGTTTTGTAATTGCTTTTCTCTTCATTTTAATATTTTGATTATGTCTAAAATAGATGTGATAATTCCCCTAAGTTCAAGGAAGCTGTTTAGTCTTTCAGTGTTTTATTCTACCATGAGCTTAAATTTGAAATTTTTAATCAATATTACTTATCTGTTTCCCAACTTATCCCCTCTTCTGTAGTACCCAACCTACTGTCAATTCAATGCAGCAAATTTCCTTAGATTGTATTTGTCACCCTAGAATTTTTGGGTTTTTTTTATTTTTTGGAGTTTCCAAATTGCTACTAAAACTTCCTACCACCTTACCCATTTTGGTTTAATGAAAATGATTCACAGCAAAAAGAGGGAGAGAACAGAGAAAGAGAGTAAGAGACTAAAAATCACCAGTACCAGAAATGAAAGCAGCTTCCCACACCATCCTGAAGACACCAAGAAGGCATTGCTGTGAATCAAGAACACTCTGGCAATGCAATGCTGTCTAACCAAATGCAACAACAGCAAATAATTCTCAAATATCTAAGGAATAACTCTTCCTAAAATGAGTCAAGAAGAAACATAAAATCCAATTAGCCTGATATTTACTGAAGAAATTGTATTCGTCACTTGAAACCTTCCTATAAACCAGGGAACTTGTAATCTGTGAGTTCAAGGCCAGCCTGGATTCTCTCATGCATTCAAGACCCTGACTATATGTTTAATTATTTTTGTGTGTTTGTTTATTAATTAGAAGTTAGTAATTTAAGTATTTAAAGTTATTTTTTCAACATTTATTTGTTTATTCAAGTTAAATCCCAATCACAGTCCACTTCCTCCTCCCCTTCCCCCTCACTCAATTCTCCCTCTTCCTCCTATCCTTCTCAAGTGAAGGGGTGTTGTGTCGACCTCGACCAGCAAGAACAACGCAACTCGCAAAAGCTCTTCTCAAGCAGTTTATTCAGGTCCCTTGAAAACAGTCTTCCGAATGCCCGGGCAGACCCAACCCACAGGCTAAATACTATATGAACAGCCAATCAAGTAAAGCCACGTGGTGCTATCTTACAGCCCCACATATGCGGAAGCAAGCCAGATCAGCGGTCTTAACCAAATATGGACTTGTTTACCACCGAGAGCGCTCACCATCGGGCTGGTGGAAGGCAGAAACTGGCGCCATCTTTAGGGCGCGGCACATCGCAGCTCTCTACAAAGGGGGCTCCCCCATATCTACCCACTTCACTTCACAGATCACATGAAGGCTAAGAGCTTCCTCTTCTTGCTCTGGGCCCCAACATGGCAGCTCCACTAGGATAAAGTGTACCATTAACAGGCAACAGCATCCATGACTGAGCTCGTACTCCTTCCCCACTCTAAGGGATCTGTATGAAGACCCAGTTGCCTATCATCTATATATGTATAGAGGGGTCTAGGTCTAGTCTAAGCTTTCTCCTTCTTCTTCTTCTTCTTCTTCTTCTTCTTCTTCTTCTTCTTCTTCTTCTT
>CAJQZJ010001079.1:3477828-3494945 GCA_907164525.1 Lophiomys imhausi
TTCTTCTTCTTCTTCTTCTTCTTCTTCTTCTTCTTCTTCTTCTTCTTTTTCTTCTTCTTTTTCTTCTGTTAGTGTTTCAGTCTCTGTAAGCCTCTAAAGGTATTTTAATATTATTTTTGTTATTTGAGAATTTCATACATGTATACAATATATTTTGATCAAATCTACTCCCTACATCCTCCACTCAGTTCCTATTGGACACTCCTCTACATCTCCCTTACAACATCATGTCCTCTTTCTTTATATGCTCTCCTTTTATAAGCCATTGAGCCAAATTAATGCTGTACCTATGTATAATGGTATGGAGCCATCCACTGGAGCATAACCTAACAGCAGCTACACCGATAAAGAGAAATGATATCCTTCTTGAAGCAGCCATCACCTGTCAATAGTTTCTCAGGTAAGGGTGGGTATTGTGATA
The DNA here is from genome assembly GCA_907164525.1 of Lophiomys imhausi. Lineage (NCBI taxonomy): Eukaryota > Metazoa > Chordata > Mammalia > Rodentia > Muridae > Lophiomys > Lophiomys imhausi. Next base: position 3,478,250 of record CAJQZJ010001079.1, read on the forward strand.
CCGTTTCCAGTCTATGAGTCTGTTTGTTTGTTTGTCTATCTATAAAATACTACCTTCAAAGCATTTGTAACTTCAGTGGTAAGATATAACAAAAATTTCATTTAATAATGTTCAACTAATTTGACAAACCAAGTATTTCAGAAAACAAAACAGGAATGAACATTCCCAATTCTTTTTATTCTTCTTCCTTTCTTCCTTCTCCCTTCCTTCCTTCCTCTTTCTTTCTTTCTTTCTTCCACTGCTAGGAATCAAATTGAGGCCTTTGTATACTAAGAAAGTGCGTTACCACTGAAATATACTCTGACCTCTTCCAACATATTTTATAAGCTCAGTATAATCCCAGTATCAAAAGTAGAAAAGGCATTATAATGAAACCAGAATGCCTCACAAACCTAAATCAGGCAGTGATGTAGTACTACTGGCCTGTTAACCCCAGTTAAATGGGAGGCATCATCAGGTAAGTTCAGTTTCTGCCTGTGCTCCCAAGTAAGTTCAAGGACAGAGTGGGCAGCTTAATAAACACTGTCTCAAAATTAAAAAGTACAAACAGTGCTGGGGATATAGACAAGTTATAGTGTGCTTGCCTAGCATGCACAAACTGGATTCAGTCCTTAGTACTGAGAAATTAGAATAACGTAATGTCGCTGGAACAGATCCCAGTAGTGCACAATCAGTCTATTAGTAAATGTAATTCACTAGCGTAGTGACTAACCTTGATTATCAGCTTCACTGGATCTGGAACCAACTCAGAGTCTCGCCTCTGGGAATGTCCAGAAGATTTCCTGGAAAGATGAACAGAAGACCCCCTCCCCAAATTCACAGTACCTTGTCACAGGCGAATGGATATTTTTGCCTGGTCGCCTGTATGCCTTGTCTGGGATCTTCTCTGTTGCTGATGTCTCTGCTCCTGAATTCCTTTGTCTACATCGGAAGCCAGCTTCTTTGGCCTTCCAGTGTGGACTGAAGACTAATAGCTCTGCAGGAATCCCTCAAGATTTTGGCACTAGATTGGGAATACTGAAGCATCACGGAGTGAATGATTACTGGCTTATGTACCAACTGGGTCATTAATATCCAAACTACAGAAAGAACCCAAAAAACAAAAACAAAAGCAAAAAAACCTCAACAGCAAGAAAAGTAAACAATTTCAAAGTGGGCCAGGGACATGAATGGATAATCTTCTAGGTTTACCAACAGCCAACATAAGTATGAGGGGGGAAAATGCCTAACATTGCATAGGAAATGTAAATTTGAAATCACAGTAAGATATTTTCTTACATATGACAGAATAGCTATCATCAGAAAATTAAAGATGACAGGTGTAACCAAGGATGCAATAAAAAGGGAATCCTTGTATACTCAGGTTTAAATCAGTCCATTCATAATTGCCAAGTCATAGAACCAACCTATGCACCTATTAAATTGGTGGATAATAAAAATAGTGTATGTACATGATGACCTCATATGTAACATGCATGATGACATCACAGAATAATATCTATGCTTAAAAAAGATGTCATCATGCATATTATATTCAAGGTTCACTTTGGAGGATTAGAGAACACAGGGAAGTAACAGTTGTAGGGTTATAAAGCCTCATACAAGAGTCTTCTATCATAAAACTAGCTATTGGATTTACCCCCACCTTGTGTCTCTTATATCTGCTAAGACTCTGTTTACTGATGAGATCACATTCCAAGATTCCAACATATAAATCTAGAGGGGATAATATTTGGTACCATTTGGCTTTAGTATATCCCAAGGGGCCCATGCATTAAAAACCTTAGTCACCAGCATATGGTACCCTGGGGAAAAAATGGATCAGAGAGAGTCTAGTAGAAGGAAGTTAAATCCTGGGAGGCATGACCTCGAAAGTATGATTGAGACCCTCAATCCCTCCCTGTCTCCCTCTCAGCTTTCCTGCCACCATGAGGTTAAGCAGGCCTCTGTCACACACTCCCATCAGGACTATTAGGCTACCGTAGACCCAGAGTAACAGAGCTGGCAATCACCGACTGACACCTCAAAAACCGTGAGCCAAAATGATCCTTTTTTTTTCTCTCAAGTTGCTATATTGTGGGTGCTATATTTCATACACAGGTGGAGATCTGGTTCGCACACTGTTCAACCTCCTATATAGTTTAGTGCTGAGTAGCTTGGCCAAAGGAACTCGGGAAAACTGACCACAAGTTAGAGGCAACATCACAGGAGAGTGAACCTAAAACCATACTCAGGTGAGCTGGCTGGAGTGGAGAGCAACTCAGAGGCAGGCCTGACTGACAGGGGGAGTTCTGCCAGGGACGTGAAAGAAACTAAAATTGAATAAGCACAGTGAGCCAAGTTATGAGAGTCCTTGAAAGCCTGGCAGATAAATTTAGACTTGACCCAATAGGAAATAGGGAATGACTGTAAATTTTCAAGCAGAGAAATGACATGGTAAAGCAGTGTTTCAGGGAGATTATGTTGGTGACAGTGGCTAGATGGATGGGAGGCAAAAGGGACTGAAGGCTTATGTATTTTGTCTTTCTTGTTCTGGATGAATGTAGTGTACCATGAGATATGTAGTTTGCTTTTCAAAAAGAAAAGGCACAACCATAATTACTCTCCTAAATCTTTAAACTCTCTGAACTCATTCTGAAATGGCAGAGCAGCCCAGGTGGCAAGCGTTTGGGAGTGCTAATTGTTTCTCAGTTCAAAATTCCACTTTGGGGAACAGGAGATGAGAGCTGACCACCATTCTTCATTACCAGATGTGCACTGTACTTGTCACCTGGGAGCCCTTTAAAAAAAAAAAAAAAATACAGAGCCTCAGAATCTGCTTGGTCACCAGAATCCCTGGGAAATCTATCTGCCTTTAAACTTCTTGGTGGATGGCCACAGCGACTTCCTACTGACTCTCTGGTGTCTGTGAGAATGAAATTATAACCACGGGAGGTGTTGTGCTAACTTGAAAACCCACTGGGAACCCCTTGCTTCCTAAGGGCAGGTTGTCATTTTGAGCCCTCCAATATCAGTCATTTGATTCTTGCCAATCAGAGCCAGGGTACTTGCTTACCAGGCTCCCCATGGCAGGATAGTGACTGCTACACAGATGAAATAGAGACATCTGGTTGCCTGGTGAAATGTGTCGCTCAGTACACACAGTTGAAATCCTGACATCTGCTCGTCTCCCCACCACTCTGTTGAGTGACCCTTGTTCACTATGAAAGTGACCGGAGTAGGCAATTTTCTGTCACTGTGATCAAACACCATGACCCAGGTAAATCACAGGAAGAAGGGCTTATTTGGCTCATGCTTCCAGATTAGAGTATGATGGCAGAGTGGAGGCATGGTGGCAGGAGCTGGAAGCTAAGGGCTCATACTTTGAACCACAAGCAGGAAGCACAGGGAGTGAACTAGAAATGGCATGAGTCTTTAAATTCTCAAAGCCCACCCCCAGTCATGTACTTCTCACACCTCCTAGGCTTCCCCAACCTGTGCCACCAACTGGGACTAGGTATTCAAATACCCTTGAAAATGGAGGCGTGACATTCAAACCACCTCAATGACACATGCTTTTTACCAGTTGATATATATCTTCATAGCGTTAAGAGCTTCATTGCTCTGCTGAGGAAACATGGACAAGGAGGGAATGGATTGGTGCAGATGATGAAGAGAATTATTTACCAAAATAAGCCCTTTACCCAGAGTCGCATGCTTGGGAACATGGTACCAACTCTGGCATCCCATTCCCCAACACAGGACAACAAGAGAGCAAAACCATTTGAGAAGATCTTTGCTATGTCACAGATGCTGGGGAGTTCTGGGCTCTTTAGGCCCCCCATTAGAGAGAAGCTCCTCAAATGTTAACACACATGCAAACTGCCTGGGCACTCACTAAAACAGACTGGGAACCAGGAGGTCTGGAGGGAGAGCTGGAAGCCTGTGTGTCCAAAAGCCTCACAGGTATTGCTGACCCTGTCATCTAGAGACCACACCAAGATGCAAGGCCCCTCACTTGTCTTATCTCTGAGGCAAACAGAGGAAGGGGGTAACGAGATAGAATCCCATAGAAGTATTTCTGTGGTTGAGAAGAAACAAGGTCAGAGACATGAAGAAAGACAAATGGGTTTGAACTGGAAGAATAAAAGGTTTGTTTGTTTGTTTGTTTGTTTGTTTGTTTGTTTGTTTTTAAAAAGAGAAAATTTAAAAGAAGATATAATAAAGACAAAAATAAAGTCAAATATTAGAGCAGGGTTGGCCTAGGTACTTAGAATTTGGCTAGCAATATTCTACCAGAAACATCCATAGCTCACAAGACTTAATGGAGATTCTCATGTCCCTGGGCCAGCCGGACGATAGGGACAGGGAAGCTCTTCCTCACTGATCCTGGACATCTGGTCACTAAATCTTTCAGAAGGTCAGTTGTAGAGATGGCAAACTGAACACCCCCTCCAGCAGAGGTACCAATGGTGTTTTTAAATGAGTATGGAACTTGGCCAATCTCTAGCCACTGGGTCTGCAAAATCACATTACACATTCGGTTGAAAACTGAAGCAAAAGAAAAAAAAATTACCAGACCATATTCATTAAGACCCTATAGGGTTTCAAAGGCAGTGAGGGGTATAAATTAAGACATTTTCCACCCAACAACAACAACAAAAAAATATGTATCCTGACTCAAATCAGGTAACTCCTAGGAAGATAATTCCCATCAGGTTACAGGTTCCCTATACCATGAACTCACCTGCAAAGCAAGTACTATATATCTGAAGATGTGGAATTCCCAAGCAGACAGCTAACAAGCAACAGGCTTCACACACCTTTAAAGAGATAACAGAGTAAATGTTCTTTTAAAAACAGCTGATAAATTTACTTGTGCTTCTTAATAAACTTTTATCAAGAACTAAGATAAAAGACAACTTGCCTTTTGAAACAATACTCTAAAAGTGGTTCTCAACCTGTGGGCTGCAACCCCTCTGAGGGTAGAATGAACCTTTCACAAGGAGTCACCTAACACCATCAGAGAACACCAATATTTGCTTTACGATTCATAACAATAGCAAAATTACAGTTATAAAGTAGCAACGAAAATAATTTTGTGGTTGGGGTTACCACAACGTGAGAAACTGTATTAAGGGATTGCAGCATTAGGAAGATTGAGAACCACTGCTTATGAAACAAAACAAAGAACAAGACAAAATAAACTCAATGATTAATCAGCACAAAGAAATTTGCCAATATTATTACCTCCCGCTCTTCCAAGATGTCAGGAACAGCCGAGGCAGGTAATGGCCTCTAACTAGCAGGAAGATGTCAGCTGTCAGCCAAACTATTCCCCGGAGGGAGGATGCTCCATTCAGATTGCTAGCATGAATGTGTGTGCTTTCTTTCCAGTCTGATACGGGTCCCCAATCTATGTCAGAAAACCTAGGAGGCATACATAGCCCACGCTATGTATGTATGTATGTTTGTCTTCTGATTCTGTCTTCCAGCTGTTCCACGGTGGTGACTTGGCCTGCCTCTGTGGTCTGCGGAACCCGTTTCCCTCCACTTCACCCCCAGCAGCATGGCTGAAGAGAGATCTTTAAGGATGGAGATACAAACAGGAAGTCAGCTGAGACACAGCCTACATATTCTCTCACCTTTAGAGGCAGAGGCAGCGTCCTGAGAACCCAACCTCGTGATTTCTCCAAAACCCAGTTCTCGATTGAGAAGTAGAGCTGCCTAGGAGGCACCAAACGCAAATCCAAAATCGTCTGGTGGCTTAGTGTGAAGCTCTCAAAGCTGAGCGCTCAGACAGGGAGCAGTGGGGGCCCAGCAAGCCCCGCTTTGATTCACTCCCTGCTACTGGGCAGCTTTGACAGCAAAAGCTACTCACACATTAGGCGGCTCTTTCTCCTCCGGCAAAACAGAGATGCCAGCTGCCGCCTGTATCACAAGTGTTTGAAGATCCAGCGAAAGTGTTTTACAAAAACTGACACATGGCTCAACAGCGCATTTAAGAAGGGCCCAGAACTTAAGAAATACAATAAAATAAAATAAATAAGCAAGAAGGGAGGATACCCCTGGAGTCAGTGACTGCTCCTGTGTGCTCGCAGTCAAAAAGCAAAAGCAGAAACAAAATTATGTCTGTCTTGGAAGTTTCTCCATAGCCAAAGTGCCCATCCCTTCCCTGCAACACCCATAGCCAAAGTGCCCATCCCTTCCCTGCAACACCCATAGCCAAAGTGCCCATCCCTTCCCTGCAATACTCTGCGTCCTTTGAAACTCTCCCATATAGCTTAGGCCATTGACGTTTTTTTTCTTGTCTCTTTTATCTGTTTGTGTGGCAGTGTTTTCAAACAGATCTTGGAACGTGTTTTGTGGGTGAAGCTAAGGCTTATGGCCTGAGCTGTGATGTCCTTTCATTTAGCACGTGTTGAACTCTGCCTGTGGAACGATGAAGATTTGTCCCTGTGCAGTTTTCCGACGGTAGGGCACCCCTTCCTCGCCACCCCCTCGCAGCTGGTGCAGCGCTGCTGCTTTGGGGCCTCCTCCCTGGCTCAGTGGCATCAGAACAGATTGTCGAGGCTGCTTTGGGGGGGGGTGGGGACCGGTACCGCACAGCCTGGTGGCTTAAGGAAGGATTCTGAGGCTTCTACAGGGGTTTGCCCTTGCTAGCCAAGCAGCAAACAACATGGGTGGCTCTGGATAGAAGCCACGCAGGTCTCTGGCTCAGGTCCCCAGGCCACCTGCTGGCCACATGCCTCTGCCGGGTCCCCATCTGGCAGTCTCCAACACAGCTTTGCCCACTGCATGAGCAATGTCTTGTGCCTTCCTGCTGAGGGCCAGGGGACCTTTCTCTCAGTCATTTCTTTCCATTGTGGAGTTAACCGTATGTGTTTTCGATGGTACAACCATCTGGGCATCTAATTCCAGTCACAGAGTAATTTAGTGGGAAGGCAACTGCACAGCCAAGGATGTTTAATAAACATTTCCCATACCAATAAAATGGACTCAGAAGTTCCACATTTGCTTCCCTCCGGGAGACTAATGAAGCAGTTTGTTTGGCTCACTCCTCTGGCCTCCTCCTTGTCCACATCCAGATGGATGCATGGCAACTAGTGTCCATCTTTGGGCTGCTACTCCCCTCAGACTACCCACTCCTCTGCAGCAAGTTCACACATGTCCTATGTCCAAGAAACGCCTATATCTAGTAGGTTCAAAGACTTCTAGCCCCCAGCCTCCCCAGGAGACTTAGAAATCAAATGTCCCAAAGACCGTTTCTATAAGATATTACCTGAAACTCCACACAAGCACGGTTGATGCTTTTGTCATCCCAAGTCTTCCTCCACCCTCATATCCCACTTCTCTGGTGACCAGGCTACACAATACCTACCCTGCATCCTCCATCCTTGGTACTCTGCCTGTGCAGGTTCCAAGCTCTGCAAGGCCAACACTTAGAAAGTAAAAAAAAACAAAAACAAAACCTTTTCTTCACTTCTAACTTCCCCAGTTCTGCCTCAAGCCCCCTAAGCAGCCTCCTCGTGTCCCTACTTCAGGACCACAGAGAAGTTAGTGACCCAGGTCCATTTACCAGTCTGACTCTGCCATTCTCACCTTTGAAAACCTTAGGAGTTTGCCTCCAATTAACCATAAAGCTCACACTGTATAGTGTGTGAGTGCAAAGCTCACATGTACAGTGTGTGCGTGCAAAGCTCACATGTACAGTGTGTGTGTGTTCCTTCAGTTTATCTCAGGCTCCCCGGAGAGCCTGCCTGCAATGCAAAGTCTGCATTGAGCTTCACTGTGACACTTGGGAATGGCAAGTTCATTGCAAGGAAGCCTATATGCCCCAAGGGAACTATTTCAACCCCCACCCTCCATTCCCCTTTCCCACAAAGTTCCCTTTGTTCTTGTCATTTCAAAAAAAAAAAAAATCCAGTCTCTTCTACAGAAGTTAAGTTTTGTTATTTTTGTTGTGGGCTTTTTTTTTAAATGCTTTATGTTCTTCTTTGGTCTTAGGATATAATCAGCACATAGCAGTTATACAATAAACAATTACTGAGTTAATAATTGAAATCAAAATCAATCTCCCAGCCGAAGTCACCACAAGGTGGTCTCCTGGTCTTTCTCTTGGGCTCTGGTTCTCACTTACTCTCCTCTGCAGCTGAACTACAATACAGAAAAGCCTCCTGGATATAACCCACCATCCAGGTTACACTATCGTACATGCCAAAGAGAAGCCCGCCCCCCCCACACACACACACAAAAAAAAAAAACGCCCAGCTCCCTACAGATGCACAGAGATCCCCAGTAAGCCTCACCGTGCCAGGAGCCACAAACACCCTTAGGCTTCTAGTTCCTACATGCTTCTCACCTAAGGAACTCAGTGCACAGGACACTGCTGACTGCATACCCAGCTTCCTCTCTACCAATTTTAACATGAAGGCTCCCATGCATAGCAATAAATACCTGGGAAGCAGTACTTCCTGGCACAAATGCAAGACTAAAAAGAAACACCATGATTTAAGCAAGCCATCCTACAACACGCAGTTTATCTGGAGAACTCCAGAATTTTCAGACCTTGGCTGAAGTGCTTCCTCCCTCAGCAATCAACTCACCAGGACCTTTCTTTGAGCACCCCACCACTCCACCCACAGCTATAAACTCTGGGAGCAGCTTCCAAGGTAAGGTCTGGAAGCTAGCACTGTTTATGTATCCCTCATTAAATAAAGAATTTAGATGGTAAAAAGTAACATTACTTATAATGGGAAAGAAAAAACAAGCTACAAATTGTCACCTATCAGAAAACCAGAAAAAAATAATAATATTACACTTAATTAACTGACTGCCTGGTCCTTCCAGATCCTGTCTTCCTTGTTTTCCCTCTTGCAGGTTGTACACTCTTTGTCATCTCCTCACATAACAATGGTGTTGGAATGTTTTCTACAGACAGAAGAAAAACCTAATTCAGTCATCCCTCTGCAGTAATAGAGCAAAACTCGTTTCTATTATTGGGAGTTGGGGGCTGGTGAAAAAGGGTCAGAAGGCAAAGGCATTTGCTGCCACGCCCACCATCCAGAGTTCAGTCCTCAGGACTTACAATGGGAGAGAACTGACTCCACTAGCCTGCCTTTTAACACCCACAAGCCATGGTGTGCACACACACGCACACACACATAAAGAAGGGCAATCTTTTTTTAAACTGAGAATAGACCTTCATAAAACATTCTAGAGCCAACAAGAAGGCTCAGCAGGCAAAAGCATTTAAAGCGCAAGCCGGACAACCTGAGTTCAATTCTTAGATCCCAAGGTGGAAAGAAAGACTAGAGTCCCAAACATTGTTCTCTGAACACATTTCAAATTATTCTCACCTCTGCCCACATTCTTCTTGTGTGAAGAGTGTGGAACTTAGTCACATTATTTTACAAACTCTACTCTTGCACCTTCATGTCACCATGTCAGGTAAGTTCACACGGGGCCCAACACAGCACTTCTCAAACCCATTGTAACCCAAGATGAGTAGCAACGTCTTAAATACTCATGGAAATGACTTTGAAAATTACATCCGTGTGTGCCCTCAGCCCAAACAATATGCATTCTCAGCCTGACTTCTTTTTATCCCAGAGTGTACCCAGCAAAACACTAGGGGACAGGAAGTCAGAATAGAAATGAGTCCACTCTACCCAAGTGTGGATAACAGCTCACTTTTACATAGTTTACAAAAACATATAGTCAAGTGTGTGAGCATTCAGCTAGAGCTTTGGAACAAGTCCAAGGGTGAAAATTCTAAAGCTTAAGCTTCATTAACTTTACAGAAAATCTATTTCTAACCACAGTACTTAGCAGATTGCATATTAATTAATCAATCAATTAACTAATTATGGTGGCTGGCGAGTGATGGCTGGTGAACAGGAAGAAGTGAACCAAATCTTACAGAAATTGCAGAAATCTGTGAATCCATTCTGTGCGTTTCAAGGTTGGGACTTCAAGACAGTACGGCTGAGCATGCTGGGAGGCAGAGAACAGGGTGTGCACAACGAGAAGACCCTCCCCCCCACCGCAGCATATGGCAGTGCCAGCAGCAGCGGGTTCTGTTCAGGGCAAGGCTCAGATTCTGGTGTGAGTGAGGACAGCACTGACTATGACTCCTGACTCTGGTCCTGAGGCAGGTGCTTGTGACAAGGGCTGAGACCGGAACTTGAGCTGGTGGGAGCCTGAAAGTGGGGGGCGGGGGGGGGGGGAGCTTTTCGGGGGCAGAGCGTGCTAGGTGCTAGCCGCCCTCATATATTCACAGGATTCCCTCCCTCACTGTAGGGACAAGGTCTCCTCTTCAGCCCGAGCAAGGATGATGCTGCACCGAGTGTAGACAGACACTAAAACATTTCTGCCGCAGCACAGACAGCTTCCAATGGGTTGGTTCAGCAGGGAGAACGGTATCTGTGGTGAGCTCCTTCGATGAAGATCAAGTATATAAAGGTACTGTTGTGGGGCTTTCCCTTCATCACTTGCTATCCTCCCAAACTATCCTACATCTTATCATTTTGAGGTTTAGGATTTCAGCGTGAGTCTGGGAGGCAAAACCCAAACATTTAAACAAGAGCACGCATTTTTTTTTTTAGACTATGATTCAGAAGGTACTTAATGAACCCCTGTTGTATTACAGTACCATGTGCCAGGACTCATGATTAGTGCAGAGATTCCACCATGGATGAACAAATCGGCAAATTGAAACTTCTGGACTGAGCAGAGACCACAAGGGGCTTTTCATGATGGTATGGGCAGGGCAGAATGGAATCAGTAACAAAATGGAAGTCCCCAAGAGATGTGATCAAGAATAAAAGTCCTCACAGGCACAAGAAATGATGACACATTTAAAAAAAAAAAACAAAAAAACAAAAAACCCACGAACACCCTGGGCTGAAGCTATAGCATAAAACTCTCTACTACAAGTATGCCTTCTAGAGAAAGACCATGCTTATAGTCAATCCAAGGCCATCAAGGAGAGAGCTGCTAGAGTAATTAACCTAAATAATGGCTTAAAATGAGCAGGAGCTAAGAGGCAGAAGATCTGGCAGAGTCACCGTGGTTAGCCCTTGAAGGTACAGAGCAGGGTGAGAAAGCAGATGCTGGACAGAGAAAAGCTGTGGGTCATAATTCCTGTTCCTTCCGCCATAGGATCTCGGCACCTTCTTTATTGCTGATCATTTTAAACTAGTGAAATCTTGTCCACCTTGTGTTTTATTTCTAGGGAAGCGTTCTTCGACTGGCTAATAGGTCAAACTCTTCACTATGTCTGGATTTGTAATCATCCTTTTATTGGTGTAATAATTTAATCAGTGTCTACATGCTTCACAAGCCTCTATACTTCCCATATCTGGGGACCATGTCTGGTTTAATTCATGGCGGAATCGCTGCATTAATCACTAGTCCTGGCACACAGTGCTATAATATAGCAGAGGCCCATTAAATACCTTCTGAATCATAGACTAAAAGAATGTATGTTCTTGCCCTGAGAGAGAGAGAGAGCCCACCCCTGGCACTATTAATGATATTCTGTTACACTCAGAGACAGGTGCCTGGCATAACTGTCCTCTGAGAGGCTTCACCCAGAAACTGATGGAAACGGATGCAGAGACCCACAGTCAAACATTAGGCAGAGCTTTGGGAGTTTCACGGAAGAGGGGGACGAAAAGTTGAAGCCAGAGAAGTTAAGGACACCACAAGAAGACATATAGAACCAACTAAGGTGGGCACATAGTGGCCCACAGAGAGTGAACCACCGAACAGAGAGCATACATGAGATGGACCCAGGCCCTCTGCACATATGGAACAGATGTGAAGTTCCGTCTTCATGTGGGGCTCCTAGCAGCAGGTGCAGGAGCTGTCCCTGACTCTCTTACCTGCCTTTGGATCCCTTTCCCCTACCTGGGCTGCCTAGCCTAACCACAATAGGAGATGTGCCTAAACCCACTGCAACCTGATGTGCCAAGGCTGGATGATAATCATGGGAGGTCTCACTTTTTCTGAGCCTCTTCTGAGGAGAAAGGGGGGATAAGGATGGGAGGATGGCAGGAAGGTGAGGAGAGAGGGAGGGACTGGGAGGAGGGAGGGGAAGCTGCAATCGGGATGTATTTAATTAATTAGTTAACTAATTCTTTAAAATGTCTGTTACTAAGAGTGGAAATGCAGCTCGAATGCAGCATGAGTAGGAGAGGTGTTGAGCGGTTTTGAGGCCATTTCTGAGTTTCAGTATTGACAGGTACATCCCCTCAGCTACTGCCTGCTAGCCCAAGAGATGTAAGTAGGTCCAGCCTGGATTACAATCCTTCATATGAACATAGGACTGACCCTGCCTGGCTAAAAATATCACTATCATTAACAGAACAAACGTTCTCTCCTTCTCTCCCACTGCTAGCAAAAGCATTAGATGCTGTAAGCCTGGTTAAGATTGCCACGTTCCCACGTCTCATCTCGTCATCAATCTGGAAAGAAAAGATGAGGGATGACCACAGAACTGAGTGTTTAGGTCCAAGCCAGTAGTCAAGCTCTTCTCCTATCCCTACCTTTCCATTTCCATAAATATAAGTCAATGAACGCTTTTCCATTACTGCCAGAACTACAATATGTGCGATTTCTTATTCATTTATATGTGTAGCAACCATAACTATATTATACTATCTATAACTTACCTTGCTTTCTCCAGAAACAGTGAGCGATTTGGTTGCAGACGTGGGAAGATAGAGGTAGCAACAAGGGTTTATCTAGGAACAAGTGAACAAGGAAGACAAAGGTACAAAGAGTGAGTATAAGCCCAATGCTGACTTTCACCGGAAGACAGTTAGATGATACGTGTATTCAAGATTAAGTCCTAGTTGAAAAAGATTCAATCCACTCACACATCTCACCTTCCTCCTCCTCCTCCCCTCTCACCTAACACTGTTCACAGGTAAGAGACTGCTGGCAACTCTCTATTCACTGAAGATAGGAGAGTGCCTGGAGAGGCATGCTGATGATAACAGAGGAGAATACCTTAGGAAGCCCAAAGAGGCAGAGGCAGGGACAGGATTAAAATAACCCTACAGTTTGTTAAAGAATTCAGCCTGCTGTATTTCCAGACCTCAGCAGTGAGTCACCAGTTGTTAAGGTCAATTGTGAAGTTCGTCTTGTGAACCACACGCTCTTCAGATCTGCTTATCAGGGACAGAGTACAGGGAAATGCCATGGGCTCATGAATCCTCTACACTTGTGCCTGGCAGGAAACTTCTAGTAATTTATATTTTCCATCTGGATGCAACTTAAAAGACTAATTACCAGTGATAGCAATGAGTCCTGGTGATTAATGGGCGAGGGTCTTCGGAGTGAGGCCAAGAAGTGCCCGAGCTCAGCATGCCTACCAACAGACAAAAAAAGTCTTCCTTGACATACTAGATGCTATTTAAATCTCATAATCTGATATGAGTGAAAGGCAGTATTCTTGTTGAGTAAATTATTTAAACTTCACCCCCAAGATCAGTAATTTAGTTTCAAATGTCACTTGTGTCTACAGTATCACCTGTACCTCTTGAATAACTAAATCAATAAAGACGTTTCTGAAAGAAGGAAAGGTCATCTGGCCCGCCCTGGTTACCATTTAAGGTTAATTATTATCAATGTTAATAATTTTACATACAAGCATACACACCTTGAGGCTTCCATGCCCTCAGAAGGCATTCCATGTCAGTAAGCATTGCTGAGCCACGAGGCTGAGGAAGTAATTAGCCAGTAAGTCCCACTGAAAAGAATTTAATCAAAATACAAGTTGAGCTCCTGTACAGTATGGAGTGACCTTTTCCTGAAGGCCCATATATTTCCCACCCCTATTTCCTCACCAGATCCAATTCTCATTGCCCTTTGAAGTCAGAGTCACCTTCAAAGTCTGAAGACACAGATAAAAACTTGGAAGCAGAGAGAGCACAACCCTCTAGCTAGATCTCAGAAAACCTCTTGAACCATCACTCACCCTTGAAAAGCACATCTATGATCGCTTGGAAATCCCTACAGAACTTGCTTTTGTGGGTGTCTTTCTTCCTGGCAAGGCTTGCCTAACAATGCCTATTTTGATGTACTTTCAAAATACTTTGTTGTTAACCTATAGTAGGTATCTGGTTCCATGTCAGACGGAAGGTCAGGGGATTTGTATGGATGTATGGGTGAATTGAAACTGCCTTAATCAGTGGTCAAGATGGATGTCGGTTTAGTTTGCTACTCAGACCACTGTCAGGATCATTTTTCCATGCGTAAGAGGCAAATAACAGCCTTTGGAAATGAGAGCACAGAGCAGAAGCTGCATCAATAGCTCAATGGCAAATGGTTTCTTCTTTTCACCCTGAGGCTCATGGGTCCTTGTGCACCTTCTCTAAACTGGACTCCTGGGGACACACCTCTGTGCCTGGGTGCACATGTTTGAGCAGCAATACATACATGTGTCTCCGTGTGTGTGGAGACAACCAGATATCATTCTTAGGAGCCATCCACTCTAAGACAGGGTCTCTCACTTGTTGAGAACTAACCAAGGAGCCTAGGCAGACCAGCCAGGGACCCCCAGGGATCTCCCTGCCTGCAACTCCCCCAGCATGGGGATTACAGCTATGTCTCTGATTTTTAATGTGAATTCTAGAAATTGAATTCCTGACCTCAGGCACTTTGCCAACTGAATTCTCTCTCTCCAGCTCTGAACATTATTTTGACTATGACACATCACATGCCTACCAATATCCAAACAGATACCACCATCATGATTGTCTGGTTTTCCTCTTTTCTCAAGTTCCCAATAGTCTTTCTTTAAACTAAATCACTTTCCTGATTACTTAAAATCCCCACCTGTTTCTAAATAACTTCCAAAAATCTTCTCAAATATATCCTCATGTGCATTACCATCCCACAAATGCCTTTTGCTATATCTCCGAGAGTTTAGCAACCTCCCCATACACTTTTACAAGATTTACTAACTGCCTTCTTTTTCTGTCTTTCTCCTAACTCAGATCTGCACACTGTAGTGAGAGAAAGGGGGTGGATTCATCTCAGCTAAGTAGATTTTGCATCCTTGTGACAGCAATGCTCTCCCAGCCCATGCCCTCTGGCCTCTCCTGCTTTCATGCCACTGAAATTGGAAAAGGAATTGGAGGTAGAATGGCTAGCTCAGGAGGCAGCATATAAGCCCAGTCCTGATTACAAGTGTCAAGTGCTTCCTGACATATTCTGGAGGAGAGAGAAAATGAGCAGATTTATAAGGCCCATACTTCACTGGGTTTTATTTCAGTGGTGCGTGTAGATGAGAAAAGATTAAAAGCCCAAACAAATGTCTAAATCACTTTGCACACTCCTCACTAGGTTGTACAGCTCGAACTCTGTGGACAGCACTCCACAGCTTCCTTGCTGGTTCCTGCGAGGAAGCATAAGGGGGAGGGAGGGGGAGACAAGAATCAAGAGGGATGTACTAAATTGTCAAAATATCATCATTCTTGAGAAATATATCATGAGAAGTGATTCCGTTTTTTAAATAGAGTTTTCTTTGAAGTTTTAAGTACCAAAAACTAATTCAAGGGTTCAGGTGCAGTGTAATTCAAGACATGATTTATATTTAACATTTAAGGTTGTGGAATATTATTTCTTCCAGAAACATAAGTCTAGAGAAATAGTGCACTGATTAGAAATCTGTTTCTGTTGTCCCAGCTCTGAATTAAAATCCCAGCTTGAACTTCTCCTCAGCCAAAAAAAGGCAAGAAAGTTAGCTCACCTCCATTATCTGGGCACGGTGAAGGATGCTTCAATCTCTCTAAGCATTGTGTGGCATGAGATTGCAAGAGAATCACTCTTAGAGTTACATATGGTGGCCACCGTTGAACCAGTCTATGTACGCATTCCAGCAGATGGGAGCTCCAGAGAGCCTCACAATGTCTGTCGCAGCCTGAAGAGTTCTTCCAGAGTGGAACCCCAATTCTTGACTTTACCACAGAGAGGACTCTCAAGACAAGTCCATATGAAGCAAAGGTAGGTTTATTGACTAAGAAAATGTTTCGATGTGGAATAAAGCACAAGTATTACAGGAGAGGGTGGGGAGAGAGTGAAGACAACACACCCACTTGTAGGGGCTTCTCAAGAGAGTCATCCTTAAGTGTGACCATGTCTTAACAATAGTCATATTTACAATTTTGGTGAGTTCTGAAGTTACATTGTTTAATGGGTTTTTAGGAAATTTTTCACTTGTTTTTTCTTTTTTATGAGATCATAGGGTAGTGCACTGGACAGGATTGCAGGCTGATTAAGGTAAAACCAAAGGTCACAAGGATCAAAAGAATCATTACTGTACTAGGTGTGTTGGTTTGAATAATAATGGTCACCACAGGTTCCTATATTTGAATGCTTAGTCATTGGCTAGTGGCACTATTTGAGAAGGAGTAGAGGAATTAGGAGGTGTGGCCTTGTTGGAGGAAGTATGTCACTGGGGTTGGCTTTGAGGTTTCAAATGCCCATACCAGGCCCAGGCTCTCTCTCTCTCGTTCTCTCTCTCTCTCTCGCTCTCTCTCTCTCTCCCTCCCTCCCTCTCTCTCTCGTTCTCTCTCTCTCCCTCTCCCTCTCTCTCTCGCTCGCTCGCTCTCTCTCTCTCGTTCTCTCTCTCTCCCTCTCCCTCTCTCTCTCTCTCACTCTCTCTCTCGTTCTCTCTCTCTCGTTCTCTCTCTCTCTCTCTCTC
>CAJQZJ010001079.1:3495345-3520143 GCA_907164525.1 Lophiomys imhausi
TCTCTCTCTCTCTCTCGTTCTCTCTGTCTCTCTCTCTCTCTCTCTCGTTCTCTCTCTCTCTCAGCCTGTGGATCAGGATGTAGCTCTCAGCTACTACTGTAGTCCCATGCCAGCTGCCATGCTCCCCACCAAAGTGACGATGGACTCAACCTCTGAAACTGTAAGCAACCTCCCAATAAAATGCTTTCTTTTTTTTAACTCTTGAGAATTTCATACATGAAATATGATCATATATAATCCCCATTTACCCCTCCGAATCACTCCCATCCAAACTCTCAAACAACTTTATCCTTTTTTTTTTTTGATAACCCATTGTGCTGAATAATTTTATGTCACTTGACACAAGCTGGAGTTATCTTGGAAGAGGAAACCTCAATTGAAAAAATGCCCACACTAAATTGGCTTGCAGTACATTTTCTTTCTATCTTTTTTCTGTTATTGAAAATAGATTCTTTTCTCATATATTATATCTCAATTGAAGTTTCTCCTCCCTATATTTCTCCCAGCTCCTCCCCACCCCACTCCTCTCCAGATCCATTCCCTTTCTGTCTCTCATTTTTAAAAAGAACAGTCTTTTAAGAGATAAAACCAAACATAGCAAAATAAAATATCGAAGATGAAGCAAAAAACATCATATTGAAGTTGAACACAGCAACCCTACAGGAGAAAAAGAGCCCCAAGAGCAGGCACAAGAATCAGAGACCCACTCATTCTCACACTCGGGAGTCCCATAAAAATACTAAGCTAAAAGCTATAATATATAGGCAAGGGATCCGGCCTATTCACATGTAGCACATATGCTTGCTGATTCAGTCTCTATGAGCTCATATGTGCCTTGCTTAGTTGATTCAGAGAGCCTTGTTCTCCTGGTATCCTCCATCTCTTCTTGCTCTTGCATTCTTTCTGCTCCTCATCTGCAAGGTTCCCTGAGCTCAAAAGGTTGAGGTTTGATAGAGACCTCTCTCTCCACATAATGTCTGTCTTTAGGTCTCTGTGTCTGGTGCCATCTGCTGCCAGAGAAAGTCTCTCTGATGATGACTGAATAAGGCACTGATCTATGAGTGTAGCAGAATATCAATAGTAGTCATTTTATTGATCCTTTTTTAAAAATGTAGACCAGTAATATCGGGTTTTACCTTAGGTCTCTGGTCTATCTAGTCTCTGTTTCTTGGTTACCCTAGCACTGTTGGGTACGGATTCCATCATGTAAAGCGGGCCTTAAGTCATATCATACATTAATTGAATACTCCCATAAGTTCTTTGCCACCATTGTCCTAGCATATTTTTTCAGGCAGGACAAGGGTTTTGTGGTTGTTTATCTTTTGATAGCCTGCAGAATAACTTCTCACTCCAAAGATACTAGAACATAGAAGGGAAGGCTCATTGTAGGCATCAGCTTGACTTCTCCATGTTTAATGAGTTGTGTGGGTGTTGTCCATGGCAATTGGGCTCCACTGTCAATTTGTAGAGAACAACCCATTGTCTTAGCAACAGCCTGGATTGTTTGGGGGATACTCTTAGTCAACAATTCTATTGAATGCAACCCACTTCTGCTACTGGAAGCCTTGTGTGGTGACAAGAAATGGCCAGTTGAGAAACCATACCCTCTATTATTAGGAGACCTCATTAGAATCACCTTCATATATTTTTAGAAAGTTTCCACTGCTGTAGGTTTCAATATCGTCTTTCAAATGTCCTCAATTCCAGCTGCCCACGCCACATTCTCTCCCTCTAGCCTATCTCTCCTCTTCCTCTCTACCTGATCCTCCTGCTTTCATTCCTCCCCACCTCTGGTCTGCCCATAAAATCTATTCTATTTCTTCCTCCTAGGGAGATCCATGTGTAACACCTCAACCTTCCTCTATACTTAACCTCTCTGGGTCTACAGGTTGTAGCTTGGTTATCATTTACATAACAACTAATATTCACTTATAAGTAAATACATACCATATTTCTCTTTTTGGGTCTGGGTTACCTTGCTTGGGATGATTTTTTTTCTAGTTCCATCTGACTGTCTGCAAACTTCATGATGTAATTTTTATAATAGCTGAGTAGTACTCCATTGTGTAAATGTACCACATTTTCTTTATCCAGTCTTCCTTTGAGAGACATCCATGTTGTGTCCAGTTTTGGGCTATTATGAACAAAAGCCACAATGAACAGTGTTTGCAAGTATCCTCATGGTAGTATGGAGCATCCTTTTGGCATGTGTCCAAGAGTGGTATAGCTGGATCTTGAAATAGATTGATTCCCAATTTTCCTGGGAACCATCATATTGATTTCCATAGTATCTGTACAAGCTTGTCCTCCACCAGCAATGGAGGAGTGTTCCCTTGTTCCATATACCCACCAGCCATGAGCTGCCATTTGCATTATTGATCTTAGCCATTCTGATAGGAGTAAGATGGAATCTCAAGGTAGTTTTGATTTGCACTTCCCTGGTGGCTAAGAATGTTCAACATTTCTTTAAGTGTTTTTCACCCATTTGAGTTTCCTCTATTGAGAATTCTCTGATTAGATATGTACCCCATTTTAATTGGGTTATTATTTGGTTGTTTTTTGTTTTGGGTTTTGGTTTTTGGGGAGCTTGGGGGTTTTGTTTGTTTGTTTGATATTTCAGCTAGTCTTCAGTATACACCAGAATTCCAAAGAAGTAGGCTCTAATGCGTGAATAAGACATTAGATTACAAGGGAGTTGAGAAATAATATTTCTACTCTAAACAAAATTTGGTTTTGTTTGTGAGATTGCCAGAAAATTGCAGGTTTATCTCTGGGGGAAAAAAAACTGAAACCACACTAAAAATTACATACACTGAGCCTATAAGAATGATTCGTGGAACATCGCAGAAGAGGGGGCCAGAAAGATATTTTTTAAGCTTTTTTTTCAGAGCACTTGCTTTGAGACAGTGTCTTTGAGACATGATAGGGAAGC
This sequence comes from Lophiomys imhausi, assembly GCA_907164525.1. NCBI lineage: Eukaryota > Metazoa > Chordata > Mammalia > Rodentia > Muridae > Lophiomys > Lophiomys imhausi. The sequence continues at coordinate 3,498,278 of CAJQZJ010001079.1, forward strand.
CATACCCATGGAACCTCCATAATATGTTTGCCTGCACCTCCACAAGACATGGACAATGATTACACCAGCTAACATGCTAACACAGGTGGGGGGGAAATGTCACAAGACCCAACCCCTAGAGGAAGAGCTTTAGGCAATCAATTGCTGCTTAGAAAGGGAGAATCGGTCTTCTCTAGAAATGAGCTCCCCTGATGTATTATTCAATCCTATGTCATCATCTCTAAGCATGTATACATATAGACAACACTAATTGGACTCTAGTTTATATACACATGACATATATACAGAAAAATAGTAATTATAAAAGAAGTCATGAATTCAAGGTGGGGGGACCAAATGGGAGAAATTCGAGTAGAAAAGGTTGAAGTAAAAATGGTATAAATAAACGCCGGGCGGTGGTGGCGCACGCCTTTAATCCCAGCACTCGGGAGGCAGAGGCAGGCGGATCTTTGTGAGTTCGAGGCCAGCCTGGTCTACAAAGCGAGTCCAGGACAGCCAGAGATATTCAGAGAAACCCTGTCTCGAAAAACCAAAAAAAAAAAAAAATGGTATAAATAGAATGTACTCGTGTTCCTGCCTTTGGTACTAAATTCTATTTAATATTTCAGTATCTGAATCCACAATTTATGTATGCAACTTTAATCCACTAAGAATCCAGCACTTGGTTGAAAAAGGGAAGATGTTTGTCTCCAGGATGGTGCAACAGTAAGGGTCACATTATACATGTGATCAATGTTGGCCTTTTGCACATTGATTAACATATCACACTCAGATGTTTTATTGAGAGTAAATCTTAAGAGGGATGCGATTATGCTCATATTTTAATATCTTCAGGGTCAGAGTCTCACCCTCAGATACCCCTGGTATATATTCAAATGCAAAATTGCTGCTTTATCACTTTAAATGATTTAGGCTGATGAAAGGACCCTCCATTTGTTTGCTCAATATTCATTTGAAATGGAAAGGGTTAGTTGAGTGCATATCCCCTCAAAGTCTCCCCCTCCAGTGACAATTACACAGAGTGAAAGGCACACTCCGTGCAGCTCACTTTGGATAATAAATCACTAAATTCAAAGCTTTAGTTACCATGCTGGATTTGATAAGAAAATTAATAGAATTAGCAACCCATCTGCCTGTCAGGGAGCTACATATATGCGGGACAGAGAGAGAGGGAAGAGAGGGAGGAAGAAAAGGGAGGGAGGAGGAAAAAGAGGGAGACAGAAACAGAGAGCAAGAGAGAATAAAGCCAACTTTAGATCAAATATCAAATAAATAAAGCTGCATCCAGAAAAAGTCCAACAGCCACCACACTACTGATAACTATTAGTTCTTTTTTTTTTTTTTTTTTTTGTCCTGAACAGACCCAAACTGGAACTTGAGAGACTGGGATTGGCTTCTCCAAGGGGATTCACCATCTTCTTGCTTGGGGATAAGACTAGCATAATACTTTCCTTCTTTCTGTCCAGGGAGAGTAACTGTTTATCTGAAGCTGCTGCTTCCCAAACAGAATGGAAGATGAGAGTCATTTGTTACAGAAGATCCTCATGGCCTTCCTCCTGCTCCTTCTTCTTTAAATATATATGAAGATCTTTAATTAGGCTTTGAAGAACATTTCCACAGCTGTACGTGATAATGGGCCAATCACTGTGAGCTCTTTCTGTCCCAGCAGCTGCAGAGCTTCCCATTCAAAGCAATTAATTGATATTTGTAAAGCGCCTTGAAAGGAGAAGCATTGCCTCCTGTGTGTGAAATATTCTCACTGTGTCCTCACCGGCAATTAGAAAGCCGGCCCTCTTAAGACAAGCCTCAGAAGAAGAGGGGCAGCACTAACAGTCTAAACAGCTTGAATCTCCAGGGCATCCCCGCAACTATAACCAGACTAGGAGACTCTTTCTTAAGAAACATCATAGGCTAATTATGAAAGGTAACTTCACTGAAAAGTATGCCACATTAAGCAAAGCTTTGATTCTGATACACTTACCATTTTTACATATCTACACCAAGCTGACAATTTGTACCACGCTTTTCCTTACAATGCACTTCTTAAACTAAGTATGTAGGACAAGAGAGGGCTTATTTGTCCTGCAAGTCAAAAATGCTCAGAGCTCATCAATTTAGTGAAGGCCGGCCTTGCATACCGTCTTGTGTTGAGAAATACCAGACCAAAAGATATCACAGATTGACCCAAATATTTCTGCTTTACCTGACAATGCACAGATACAAGAAAATGTCTGAGCACAGGACATTAATATGGCTTCCAGCAGATCTCCCTGATTTCATTCAATATTTCAATTTTAAATATCTTACTGGATACAGTCATATGCTTCTACTATCTATTTCCTTGATATCATAGGCCATAAGAAGCATTGGGTACACTGACATCAATGTTTCAAAGTGAATGCAAGTCTTCCTTGAGACACTCAATTCAAATATTATTTCTCAAAGCAATAACTCTGGAGATGAATTCATAAACTCGATGGCATACATTGCTGTTAAGAACTATGCTGAGGAAATCTTATACCAATCAGAGACCATGTCCACCCACGGATATGTTTTTCTTTTCTCGATCCTGGAAACCCAAGATTACTTGTAAACACTGCGTTGCTAAGCAGCTAATTGCCAGTTTCTCGATCCCATTTCTTGAAAAACTGAAAAGAATCACAGGTGTTTAGAAGCACTCAGCTATGTTTCCACACACTTTGGAAACCGAAGGGACATTATTTACGAGTCAAACAATGGCACCAAGGGGCATGCATACTGAGGAACTCCACACATTGCTTGAGAGCGTCACATCCTTAAGACAGCCACTCATTTGATGCCACCAAAACATAAATTGCAACCTAAGAAAACTTAGTCTTTTAAAGCCATCCTCATGTTTGACACTTCTAATTTTAACTTTTTTTCCCAAAAATTGATGGCTTCAGGGACTAGTGACAGCTCGCTCAATGGTTAAAAACACAGGCTGCTCTTCCAGAGGACTGGATTTGATTGCCAGCAGCCACAGAGCAGCTCACGACCACTTAACCCCAGTTCCTACGGATCCAACGCCCTCCTTCTGGCCTCCACAAGCAATGCATGAACAGGATACACAGGAGTACATTCAGGTAAAATTCACCCGTTCATATAAAAAACAGATAAATATTTTTAATTGAGGATGTCAGTAAAGACATCGAACACTAGCAAAATATTTGAATCCTCCATTTTCAATTTCATTATCTTAGCAGGAAAAAAAAAAAGGAAAATTTTACAAAATTAAAGCAAAGACCTTTGGGCTAGATTTTCCTGCCATTTCGGCTGTCCTAAGCTTGAATAATAGAGCCAAGCTTAATTTCTTTAACGTATTGAAGGAGTGGCCAAAACTGGCGACTAAAGGTGGTTCTGAAATACACAGAGGTTGAGGTTAAAAAAAAAAAAAAGGCGGGAGACAGCATTCATTAGAACCGGTCCCACTCTGGTGCTTGCAGTATTTCCCAACATGAACTCTGCATCTGAGGGATTGCTCTTAGACTATGTTACCTGTCTTCTAACACACCAAGTCTCTCCTGCGACGAGGTATATTTATACAAAGTGCTCACCTAACCAGTTTTGACAGTTTTATCTCCTAGACAGTAATAGAAAAGAGAATTACCTCACCGCCTTTTCTTTCTGTGGACTCTAGATGGGCCAGTTACTTCCCTGTGGGTGTGGTAAAATGCTATGATCAAAAAAATTTATGGAAAAAAAACAGAGTTTGTTTTGGTTTACAGTTCCAGTGTGAGAGTTCATAAGCGGAGGAGGTAAAGAAGCAGGAGGCTGCTTTGGGAAGTTGAGAAAAATATCCAGAACCACATGTAAGAAGCAGAGAGTAGATGTGGAAATGAAGTGTGGCTAGAAAATCTCAAAGCCTGCCCCCAGTGGTGTATGTTTTTTGTGGGTTGTTTTTCTTTTTCTTTTCTCTTTCTTTTTTTTTTTTTTGAGGCATTCCCACACTGATCTTAATAGTGTCTTTACCTTTTTGCATTCCCATCAACAGTTGCTGTCACTCCCAAACAACTTTTTTTTTTAATTTATTTTTTATTTCTTCAAGTTACATCTCAGTCACAATCCCCTCGCTACTCCCCCCTCTGGTCCCATGCTCTTCCTCCCATGCCCCCATCCACTTCCTTTTTTTTTTTTTAAGTTTAAGGTATATCTTTTTCCCCTGAAACAGCTCCCCATTTCAGTCCAACAAATGGCTCTTTCTCTTATAACAACAAATACAACACAAAACAACAGAAATAATTAGGCCACAATTATGAGAATTATAAGGCTTAGCATACATTCCCAATGTCCAGTCCATATGTATTTGGCCCCTGATTTTAACATTCTACTATCTAACCATCTCCATGAGTTTAAAGATCTCATCCAACTCAGCTTCCATCCTTACTTGCATCACAACTTTAAAAACATCTTCTTAGATCCAGAACATCCTCTTAATTCTTAAACAACTCAAAATTTAACCATGAGACTCTAGCTATCTAGTCTTCAACCACCTCAGAGACCTGAGAGGGATAAACATATCTGATTTTATAGGAAGTACAGGGCCTGCAGCTTCCAAAACTAAGAAATGACATACCAGTGGCTGCCTGCACAGTTCCCATTTTTCTCTCCATACATTACAGCATCAATCTTAAGCTTTTTGGCACCGCCTAAATAACTTTTAAGTGGATTTTCAAGTCACCAACACAATAAGAAGACATCAATACACTTGTGACTTCAGACACAGTATGATTCTTTTTTCTTTCTTTTTTTTTTTTCAAACTGGATCAGTTCACAACAACAACATTACACAAATGTTGCCAATGTCAGGGTTCAGTTTAGAGGCTTAAATAAGATGACGTATGTGAAGACTCCTAGGAAGTACCAATAGCTAGTGAGGACCCAGTAAGAGCATGCCAGGGCTGGATGCTTGACCCATAGCATAAATAATGCCAAGAAGCTTTTCTGGCATTATTTCCTTAATGAAGGAATAAAGCCTTGAGCTGGAGATGCCGCTCAGTTTGTAGAGTTCCTACCTAGAAATAACAATGAAATACTTTTTAACTAAAGAAACATCAGGCAGCTGGATAGTGTCACTGGGTGTCCAACTAATCATCTGAACCATTTTTCCAAGTAGCAGCAAATGCACTCAACCCCAAGAACGGTGCTCATTCATCCCTATCTGAGCACACCTTTAAAGACATAGCACATTTGTCCTGAACTAATAATAAAATCAGATTATGCCTATCCCATAAAGCAATAAGAAACTAATTCCTCATAAAGTTCAGCCTGTTAAATCCTTTCTTTAACCACGAGATCAGCTAATCTGCTGACTAAAAGGGGCTCCTTTACAGGTACTAAGGGAATGCTGTTCCTTGCCTCAGAACTTACTCCCTGCCTTCCTTATTTCCATTAGATGGATTGAAATCCCACTTGAAGCCTGTTCAATCTGTGCTCATAAATTTCAGTTGACCCCTAATTTGTGATATGACAGGGTCAAGAGAGCAAACCGTATTCTTCCTTCCTAACCCCAAAAACATGCCGGGCTCATTAAATGCAAACAGCTAACACCTGTTTTAAAATATGGCCGCGTGTACACACCTCGGTCTTGTTTGCTTGCTAGGTCTGCAGGCAGCATAAAGGGACTGGGAGAGTTCATCATGGCACAGGTTGCTTCAGAATCCCTTTAAATCAAGCTAAGGGAGAACAAAGGTGCAGTGATCCTGCTAAATCCCCAGAAAATTGTGAAAGGTTTGATTTGAGATTTAACTCTCAGCCCAGAATTTCTAAAGCTGGGCAAGTAAGTGTCTAAAGCTGCCTTCGATATTTTCATTATCACACGATGCTTACATGTGTTGAGCGGGGGCTGATTGGTCCTACATGTGTGCAAATTTGTCTTCACCAGCAACTTCTCTGAGGGTCACTGTGATAGGGTGAACATTCTCCCCTCCTCCACCTCAAACTCCAGGTGCCGAAGTGTTAACATTAACACTACTAAAGAATGTGACCATATTTAGAAATTGAGTGTTGGCAGAGGTAATGCAGTTAAAATTAGAAGCTTCACAGTAAATATACAAGTCCTGAAAAAATACAATTTACTCATTACAACTGAAAAGAGAAGAAATAGAAATCAAAGTATTCTTATAAAAACTTAAAATTGATATGTTTCTCTTCAACTTTCCCCCCATAAAAAAAAATTGTTTTAATACTGGCCAACAGCAAGTCATTTTAGGAAGCAAACTTTTATGGAGGAAATATAATATCCCATGTGCCCCATCTGCAACTTCAGTTTTTCAGAGCTTCAATTACCCACCCTCGCCCACGATCTCAAACTATCAAGTAAAAATTTCTGGAAATAAAAAGTTCATAAATTTTAAACACTATGTTATTTTGAGCTTTACAGTAAAATCTCATGCCATCGCACTTGGTCCTGTTCCCTCCAGCTGGAAGTCTTCATGACAGTCAGGGTACTCATGAGGATTCTGAGAGAAAACTACCAGTCCCATCCCAAATTCTAGGGTGTCCCTGTCTTATTTTGAGTTTCTATTGCTGTGAAGAGGCACCATGACCACAGCAATTCTTACAAAGGAAAACATTCAATTGGGGCTGGCTTACAGGTCAGAGGTTTTATTCCATTATCATCATGGCAGGAAGCATGGCAGACATAGTGCTGGAGAAGGAGCTGAGACTTCTACATCTTGATGTGCAGGCAGCAGGAAGTGAACTGTGCACCACTGAGCCTGGACTTGAGTGTCTGAAACCTCAAAACCCACCCCTCCATGACACAATTCCTCCAGCAAAGCCACACCTACTCCAACAAGGCCACACCTCCTAATAGTGCCACCCCCTATGGACCTAGGAGGACCATTTTTATTAAAACTGCCTGTCTAGAAAATCCTAAGAGCTTAAAAGAAACAACTGCTTCCCGGATTTTTACTGCATCTCAGAGCAAAGGTTAAGAATGCTTGTAAGAATATAAAAATACGCAGCATTCAACAAAGTAAAGACCACAATAGCTGTGACTGCCAGATAGCAACCAGATACATGACGCAACCCACGATGGAAAGATTGTCACTGGAGAGTCAACACAAAACTGGCTGAAATGTTGGGGTTAATGTCTGACAAGGACATTAAAGTGGTTACTATAAGTTTTCCAAATGCTGAAAAAAAAAGTAAGTTCAGATACAGGATATGTTGAAAAGGCTCACATTGAACTATAGGGATAAAAATATGTCAGACATGAATACATGAAATAAGATCAATGGCAGATTAGAGAAGATAGAAAAATAGGATGAGTTTATATGAGCAGGCACAGCACAAAGTAAAGCACACAGAGAGACAGAATTTTTTTTTGTTTTTCGAGACAGGGTTTCTCTGTTTAACAGCTCTGGCTGTCCTGGACTCGCTTTGTAGACCAGGCTGGCCTCGAACTCACAAAGATCCGCCTGCCTCTGCCTCCCAAGTGCTGGGATTAAAGGCGTGCGCCACCACCGCCCGGCTGAGAGACAGAATTTTTAAACATCTTTATGCTGTGGGATGAATCCAAGCTTGCTAATTAATTGGAGTTTCTAAGAGAATGCTAACAGAGAGAGAGAGAGAGAGAGAGAGAGAGAACACTTGAAAAGGTAAGGCACTTTCTAGACTTGATCGACATCATAAAGAACATAGGTGTCAGTCCTTGCCTTCTACCATGTTTGAGACAGGGTCTTTTTTCACGATGTCAAAATGGCTGCTCTTTGAGATTCCATACAATCTCCAGTCTCTGCCTCCTATCTCCCATGTAGGCATTGTGGGATTACACATGGATGTTGCCATATCCAGCTTTATTAATATAGGTGCTGGGAATCCAAACTCTCGTCCTAAGGCTTGCAGGGTACTTTATCCACTGGGCCATCTCCCCAGCCCTCAAATTTTCTTAAGAGATACTAACATATGAAGCACAAAGTTAAAAATGACTGAAGATTTCTCAGAGTAAATGATATAAGCATTAAAACCATGAAACATATTAGAGGTTTTAAGAAAAGCAGTAAGCTAGACTCATACAGTGAGTAAAAATAGCTTTCAAAAAATACAGCAGACAAGATGAATAAAATTCTAAACAGACTCACATTCCAGGAAACTGAGGCTTTGCTTCGTGTAGGACCCCGGATGAGAATGTGGATCAATAGTCAGCAGTGCTGGAGAGTTGGTATTCATAAATGAGGCATTTTGTTGTTGTTGTTGTTCTCTTTAAAGGAAATAGACTCCTTACAGGAGTCGAGTTTCTATAGTGATAATGAAAGTCCCCCAAAATTAGGCATGATGATGGCTGTACATCTTTACAAATAAACTGAAAAACCAGAGACTTGCACACTTTTAAATGGAGGTTTTGGCATATAAATCATTAATATTAATAAATAGGTGATTGTTGAAGTATTAAACAAAACAAATAATGATGTATAATGGAGTTTGAAATATATTAAAGGAAAACTCATTCATGGCAAGGATGGACCCAAATTCAGTACATTATCATGCAAAATTTCATCACTTGATGCCAACACAAATCAACACAGAAGGTTTAAAGTTCATAGGAATGTGAAGTACCCTGAAACAGCTGGAAAAAGTGAAGAAACCATTGAAACAAAAACAGATAAAGACTGAAAGTTTCTGCTTCTGGCAATGGTGGTCTGGGGATTGTAAACTGCAAAGTGTGAGCCTCAAAAGTACCTGCCCTCTGTATGCCAATAGGAATGCATGTGCCCCATACCAAGAGGCACTCAGAAGACAGTTCAGTGCTGCATGCACCAGGATAACCCCCAAACTGTGAACAATCCAAATATCCAACTGCAGTACAGACAAACTGTGACGACTTTATACAGTGAAGGTAACTGCCACCTATAGGTCTCAACTGCATGACGGTTGACAGCATCTCACATACCTTACACGGAATTCTGTAAAAATTTCACAATACATAAAAGCAATCTGTGGAGCTTGTAGATATCTGTTTAGATGGCAAAAAAGATAAGAAAAACAAATTATTCATACATACATACATGCATGCAGAGAGAGAGAGAGAGCCTGCCCATGATCACTTTCTTGATTTAGGTGGTACTCACATGGCATTGGTTTGTACCAACTCAAAAAAGTTTACATTGATGTTCTAAGCATGTGTCATAAGAAGCACATGTCAAGGCAGAAATGCTTGCAGGAAAGAAATCTATTTTCATTACAGCAGAAAGTAGGGCTGGGCCATATGTTAAATCTGCCATTTTTATTCTAAATAAATGATAGTATTTTGTTCTCTACAATTCCAAACTGTTAAGATGATGTTGTTATTTTAACAAAAAACCAAAAAACAGTGAACAAAGGAAAAAGTGAAGAGTTTGAACTTTGTAGAAGTGAACAGAAAGGGACAAACTGAAATTTAATAAATAAGAAATGGAGTCTATCTCCAGCCATGGTCCAGAAGAGCAGGGGTGAAGAACAAACAATCCCAGGGCTGCTTTCTTTACTCCTTCAAAAGTACTTAGGCCCTTTCCATGGGTATAATGTAAATATGAATAATGGAATTGATTTTTTTTATCAAACATACAGGAATAAATCAGATGAGCCCATTTCTACCTAGGTACTCATCCAGAAAGTGAGACACTTTCCCGATACGGCCCTTATGATTACAAACATCCGGGCACCGTCTGGGAGAATCGCTTTCAGTGCCCATGGCATTTTTTAATAACCTCCAGGACGGTGGATTCAGTCTCTGAGAATGAAGTAGGAAGTTATTTGGTTCTGTATTGATAAATAGCAGAGGTAAATGCACTCTCTCGGAATGTATTGATTTCACCCCGAAATTTAAACATTGCTGTAAATGCCTAGAACTGGCCTTAAAGGAAATTCCAGATAGATTGTTCCAGTTTGCACAATAACAGGAAATGCCACTTGCATTTTAACTGCTTGTGAGAAACAGGCACACTCCGTTCACTCTTCCAGAGTGTGCTCCAGACCTCCTGGGTGCCATACTTTGCTCCTGACTACAAGGGCAGGTGCTGGGACACAGTTAATAACAGGGACACACTGTCTACACCTTGGCACCTTGTGTCCCAGGCCTGGAGTTCAGGGCCTGGCATTGTCACCCAAAATCTCTGACAACTGGAATTATAGTGTCAGTATCTGGAAATCAGGAGCTACAGAGCTCGGGACTGACAGAGTAGACATGACAGCCAGGCAGGGAACTGTGGCTGGAGACCCAACTTCTTCCCTCAGACCCTTGCTTGCACCTGAAGGCTGAGCAAAAGTCGGGCTCGCAACGCAGAGACTCAGTGACTGCAGAGCCCCAGGCATGGGATTGTGGGGTTTCTGGGGTGGCTCTGTGTCTGGTGCTAGATGCTGGGTGCTGTGTAGCGGGTACGTGATGCCCTGTGCAGGGTGTGGGCGTAGGGTGCAGAGTGCTGGTGTTGGGTGCAGAGAGCTCCACCGATTGGTTCCAGCAGGAGGCAAAGCCAAGGGCAGCCCCCTCCTCCCTGCCACCCTGTTGCCTCCTGCTGCTGCGCTCTGCTTTCCAAGCCTAAGCGCTTTTTAACTAGCCTGCCTCACTTCCCGGAGTCATCCAGGGTACCGGCGACCTCATGCGTGGCACCCCACGCCGGTTATGCCAGCGGTGCCCAGTTCAGGTTGCCAGGAGCCCACGTTCCCAGTGTGTTAGTCTTGGTCCCTGCCTGGCTCTGTGCTCCAGCACCAAAGAGTCCCACAGGCAGACAGGCGCCTGCTGTTTTGGGGCGTGATTGGATTTCTTGCCAACTCTGAATGCTTCCATCTCGGTGTCTGTGGATGAGGGGTGGGGGTAGGGCAACCTGCTTATAGCTGATTTTCAAATTCACATGCCAGCCTGGTAGAAGGGGACGCTTTTCTTCAGATCTTGATTTATTAATTCTTGTGTTTGTTTTGTAGTTGTATGCTTTCTGGTTATTTAAAAGCTAAAGAATAACGTTCTTCTATCCAGCATAAGCCTGGTACCTGTCTGTCTGCACACAGAGCAGGGGCTTCTGCCTTTGGCCTGGTCCAGCCCTAAGGACTTGCCTTTTCTTATCAACCATTAAAAAAAAAAAATCTGAACTGGGTCTCAGAGATGTCCAGCCAGTCAGCTCCCTTGTAAAGAAATCACAGATCTGCGTCCATCTCAGTGAAGGCCTGTCTCCAAACAAAGGCCCCTCTATAACAGTTGTCCTGAACCAAGTGGGCAACTTCTTTCAGGGTTCTCTCTCAACCAGTCTCCACCTAATAAAGTTCTGAGAGAGAAAAAAAAACAAGAATAGCATTGGTTTGTTTGTTTGGTTGGTTGGTTGGTTTTGGTTTTGGTTTTGGTTTTGGTTTTGTTTTTTTTTTTTTTTCCTTGAAGACCAGAATCAAAGCATGGACAGCCTCCCCTAGATCCACCAGGATCTCAAGGCTTCCCCAGCAGAAAGAAGCAGGAAGGAATCAGTTGAGTTGAGAAGTCTCCGCTGGCCTTGCACCTGCCTAGTGAGCCCCACCCCTGCCAACACCCAAGAAGCCCCAAAACAGCCGCCTGCGATATTGATTATTGGAAAGGTTTTGTTTTCCAACCACACACTTGGCTAGGTTTTGCTGGCAGAAAAGAAATCTGCTTCCAATCTCCTTTCCCTTTAGAGCAGTGGTTCTCAATGTTCCTAATGCTTTGACCCCTTAATACAATTCTTCTATTGTGATGACTCCCAACCATAAAATTATTTTTGTTACTACCTCATAACTGTAATTTTGCTACTGTTATGAATCGTAATGTAAAATACCTGTTTTCGGATGGTCTTAGGCAACCCTTGTGGAAGAGTTGTTGGACCCCAAAGGGTTGGGAACCATTGCCATAGAGCACTGAATTCAGAAAATTTCTAATTCAAAATGTATTCTCTACATCCTCGCCTAGCCTCTCGCTAGGTTTACAGGGCAGAAAAGTGGTTCCAAAGGAGGACCTGAAAACCACTCCCTTAGCCATCAAGGAAGGCCTCAACAGTAGAAACCCCAAATTTAAAATGGCTTTCAATAGGCTGGAGAGATGACTTAGTAGTTAGGATCAGGCCTCTTCCAGAGGACCTGGGTTAGATTCCCAACATCCATATTGCAGTTCACTGTAACTCCATTCCTAGGGAATCTAACTCCCTCTTCTTCTGGCCTCTGAGGGCAATGAATGCTGGAGGTTCCCAGACACACATGCAGGCAAAATACTCATACACGTAAATAAAAGGAAAAATTGTAATGGGTTTCCAAAGGACAAATCAACACCATACCCAAAGGAAAGTGGTTGTCAGATGCATTAAAAGGTGCTTCATCTTACTATCCAGCAAATATAATAAAATTAAATTAATCAAAACCACTGTATCAGGTCTCACAAGAGGTAGTCTAGTATGGGCCCCAGTGGGAGTGTAAATGGCTGTCCCCAAGAGCCCTGCTCTAGGAGAAGCATCTCTCCCAAGCCAGACCAGACAGAGCAGCACCTGCATTGGGACAGTCTCCACTTTTGACTCATCTTCTCTTGGCTTGCAACAATGCTGTGGTCAAGATGGAGAAGGAGGGAAACACACTGAGATTTTTGTCAAATTTGTGTATAATTCATTGTCCATTTATATAGACATACAGAAAGATATGCACACACAAGCCAGTTTTGCCTTTTCTGTGCTTGATGTTACTTTTGAGACAATGCCCCATCCTACAGCCTACACCGGCCTGGAACTCATGAGCCTCCTGCTTCATCCTCCCGTGTATTGATGCTTCAGGCAAGCGCCATCACTGCTGAGTAACTGTAAGCCCTTCAGATCTAGAGCCCAGCGTTGTACTAAGGACTCTGGTAAACCATTGCAACTGTTGCTGGGTGTGGGGAAAGGGAGCCATGCTCTCAGTCAGTAGGAATGTGAACAGGTTTATCCATTATGGAAATTTATGGGGAATTTCATAAAGAAATTAAAAATAGCACTTCCATGTATCCCAACCACTCCTTTTTTTTTGAGTATGCACCCAAAGAAAATAAAATCAGAATCTCACAGTTTCCACAATCCACTATGGTGTTATTCACAATAATAGCCAAGGTTCAGAAACAGATTAGGTTTGAATGAATGAGTAGAGCATTTAAAAAGGAAATCCTGCCACTTGCTACAACACGGATGGATCTGCAGAACATTATGGCAAGTGAAACAAGCCAGCTGTGGCAAACTGCTGCATGATCACACATACATGTTAAACCTTTATTTTAAACAGCAGCTGCCAGGGATGGGGGATGACTATAGAGAGATGTGGGTCAGAGGATGAGAAGAGAAAGATACAGGTAAACGCATTTAGATAATCAATACACAACTTGAAGACGGTGGTCAATGAGACTGTGCAGTTAGGGATTTATGCTAAGTGAAAAGACAGACTCAACACAGAGCAAATGGCAGCATGTCAGACAATGCACACACTCAGCTGCTTTACTACAATAACATTTTGGGTCCAAATGCATCCCATAGCATCACGCACCATACCCTTCCATATGCACAACAGAACTCATTTTTAGACAGTACTATCTCCTCTGTCTTGATCCCACTGTAAAAACCTGTGTGTCTGTATGTCTCTCTGTGTGTGTCTGTTTGTGTATGTATGTGCATGTCTGTGTGGTTGTGTGTATATGTGCCTATGTGTGGCTGTGTGTATATGTATGCATGTATGTATGTATGCATGTATGTATGTGAGTTCCTGTGTGTACGTGCCGTGTTTGTGTGTGTTTATATAAATGTATGTATGTGTTTGTGTGTCTGTGTGTGTGTGCTCTATGTGTGTGTCCATATGTATGTATGTGTACATGTGTCTGTGTATGTGTCTATCTGTGTATGTGTTTGTAGTAGTTACGATTGAACCCACAGCCTTGCACATGGCTGTGCAGTCATTCTACCATGGAGCTATGGCCTTAGCCCTGCAATACTCTTGAATAGAATATTCCCTGTCTGCTCAGTGTTCTGCTGTCCAGTCCAATTGTTAAACACATAGAACTGGTCCCTTGAATTTAGGAGCCCTGTCTCTGGGATGGGAGCCACTCCAAATCTCCCCATCTCCTGAGGAAGGGAATGCTCTGTGGTACTCGAGCAGTGAGCACATTATTTAATGAGAAGAAAGATTAATGAAAGACTAAGGGTCATGGAGCCTATTTCAGACAACAAACACTTACTGAGCATCTACTAGCCATGCGTTAGACACATTTATTGCCCTTGAGAATCTTATAATTCATAGGAGACAGACAAGTAACAACATTTTGTGGTTGGGAAAGTAGCTTGTAAACATTTGAAACTCAAAAAGTAGGTCTACACAGGGGCTGGAAGTGGGGGTGACTTCAGGCAAGGGTCTAGTAAACCAAGTTCATTCGTAGAGCCTATGTGTCAGGCAAGGGCACAAACATGAGAATCAAGAGCAGGAAAGAGGCTCTGTTTTCCATCAGGTTAGCCGATCATGAGACAGATGGGTGAGACTTCCCAGGTGAGAACAGATCTGCTGCCTTTACAACAGGAGCAAGCAGGCTCTGCTGACTTGTCTTAGGCGACTTCACACACAAACTAGAGTTATGTGAAAGGAGGGAAACCTAATTGAGAAATGTCTCCATAAGATCCAGCTGTAGGGCATTTTGTTAATTTGTGATTTTTAGGGGAGGGCCCAACCCATTGTGGGTGGTGCCATCCCTGGGCTGGTGGTCCTGGGTTCTATAAGAAAGCAGGATGAGCAAGCTATGGGGAGCAAGCCAGTAAGCAGCTCCCCTCCATGGCCTCTGTATCAGCTCCTGGTCCAGGTTCCTGCCCTGCTTGAGTTCCTGTCCTGACTGCCTTCAGTGATGAACAATGATATGGAAGGGTGAGCTAAACAAACCCTTTCCTCCTCAACTTGCTTTTTGGTCATGGAGTTTCATCACAGCAATAGAAACCTAACTAAGACCCAGGCCAAGGCTCTGTGTGCTACAGGAAGGTGTGCTGGTTGCTTTCTGCCAACTAGACAAAAGCTAGGGTTGCCTGGAAAGAGGAAACCTCAACTGAGAGGATGTCTCTATAAGATTGGTCTATAGGCAAGTCTGTGAGGCATTTTTTTGACTAGTAATTGAGTGTGCCCAGCCCACTGTGGGTGGTGTCACCCCTGGGCAGGTAGGACTGGTGTGTCAGGGAAAGCAGACTGGGCAAGTCATGGCCAACAAGCCAGTAAGCAGCACTCCTCCATGGCCTCTGCTTTAGGCACTACCTCTGAGTTTCTGCCTTGACATCCCTGACTTCCCTTGCCTTCAGGGTGGACTTTAAGTTGTAAGATGAAATAAGCCCTTTCCTCCTCAATTTGTTTTTGGTCATGGTGTTTATCATGGAAATAGAAAGCTAACTAGGACAGCGGGAAACCTGGTGAGGGGAAGGGGAAGCTGGCTAGACTGTGAACAGCTGTTGGAGCTGAGACCAAAAGGAGCCCAAGTCATGGTGTGTGTCTTCTTCCCCATGAATCTTTCCGGGGATGCATTCCAGGAGCCCTGGGGACCTGCAGCCAATCAGAACTCTCTCCTAAAGCTAGAGGCAGGGGCTGAGGGGGGTGGGGAGCTCATTCTGGAAACTTCCCTGGACTACAATGGACCACACCTGTAACCCTGCCCTCCTCTCTCAGTTCTAGAGCCTCAAAGAGATCACTCATCTCCACAGGACAGAAGGAACCAGCATTCTCCAGGGCAACCCTGCTACCTACTTGAGTCCCTATTTACACCCAATGTCTGGTTATCATTTTGGAAATATGCAAACCTTCCTGCCCAAGATCTAGTCAACATTTTTTTTTCTTTTGAAGAATTGAGAAAATGAGACCCACAATCAAAATAACTGATGCTATCTCTCCTACAAGGCTGTGGGATAATTAAGTGAGTCTGTCACCTAGAGCAGGCCTTGGGATAAGGAACGTGATTAATGAAGCTGCCAACACAGGTGTGCAGCCCATGTGTCTGGACAGGCTGCGTTAGGAAAGATCAGAGCCTGGCTTGACACACTTCATCATTTCGGACTGAAAGAGCTGGGCATTCTCACTTCACATTGTGCCTCACACAACTGTACTTGGTTATGGGAAGGTACATTTGCTACTCCTTGCTTGTCCCTCGCTCACTGGGAAAAATTCTGGTGCCCCTATTGTAGCATCTAAGGCTGAATGTGTGTCTGAGTTTGTAATCACAGTTTTATAAATATGGTTATCTGATTAATTGCTAGGTTCCAACTTGAAATGAACTCTGTAAGAGACGTTAATTGTTCCATAGCATAATCACCCATACTCTCTTAAAGTAAAGATGATCAGTTGTTCTAGGATTTTTTATTTTTATAAGATTTTAACTATGTGTTGGAGGTCACATGTGAGCACAAGTGTCTGGAGGTCAGAGGCATTGGACCCTCTAAAGCTGGAGTCTCAGAAAGTTGCAAGCTGCCTGACGCGGGTTCTGGGAAGCAAACAAAAGACCCCCGGGACCAGCAGCAGCTATTCTTAACAGCTGAACCACCTCCCCACCCCGGTTTTAGTCTTGGCTTTAAATGATTATTGAACAACAACCTTCTTTTTCTCATCCCACCTTTTAAAAGTTATCTGCTTTGATCCATTTGTACTGCATAGGGAGGATTGTATCTTAGTGCTCCTGGGTAAAAATTATTACTTTGTCAGAACAGCAGATTTTAAAGTCTTTCTGGAGATGTCCAGGCATGTTCAAAGTTTGATCAGAGTTACCCTACCCATACAAAGACCCTTCAACTCTCTGTTTTTCATCTTGTTACCTCTACAGTGAGCTGTGGTACCTGATCTTTGTCCATCTCGGGAGGCAGCACTCTGGAGTGAGCCTGCAACCAGGGATCAGTATGGAGTCCACATCCCCATAGTCTTACTTCTTGATAGAAGATCCCCAGTGTTGAGATGACCCATCACCGGCCATCTAACAGCGCACTGAAATGGCCACATGCCTGAGTCTACTGAGGGGGGGGGAGTCATATATGATGAGGACAAAGCATCACTCCTAATAATGGGAACAAAGCTTGACAGAAAAGAGAGAAGAAGCCTACATCTCTGACAATGGAAACTACTCTCCAATCCCTGGACCACTTCTGGAATCCTTTTGCCTGAATGAGAAATAGCATATGTCTTGATTGAAGCCAGTCTTTTCAGCTGTTTACTGCTCATAGTTGAATGTATCCCTAGTTCATATATATATAAAAGGATCCACTTCATGGTCAAAGTTATCCATGACTGACTTCAAACTGGGAGAATGACCTTGAACTTCTAACCCACCTGCCTCCACCTTCCTATGGCTGGAATCACAAGTGTACACCTCTATAAATGGCTTTACACGGTTCAGGGACATCAAACCCAGGGCTTGGCAGAGTGCATGATAGCCAAGCACTCTGCCAACTGAGCCGCATATAACCCAGCCCCAAGTAAAATATTTATAATGAATCAATATACCTTATAATCTGAGTTTAGGATTGAATGATCCTAAA
Source organism: Lophiomys imhausi (assembly GCA_907164525.1). Lineage (NCBI taxonomy): Eukaryota > Metazoa > Chordata > Mammalia > Rodentia > Muridae > Lophiomys > Lophiomys imhausi. Next base: position 3,515,764 of record CAJQZJ010001079.1, read on the forward strand.
TATATGTGAAAATAGAGCAGGGGTGGTCACTGAAGAGTAGCCTAAACTTGAAGCAGAAAGGGTACACCCAGGAACAAGCATGGCTGTGTGGACTCCCCTTACAATAAAGGAAACTAAATGCAGCCCTCCCTGCCCGCTAACCTGTCCTGAAGGACTGTGTCTGCATCATGCTTCAAAGAGTGGAATCGGGAGGAAAAGCAGCATTAATTGGTGGGGCAGAAGATAAGTTGAGGAAAGATCAAGACTTGTGAGTCCACGCAGGACTGAGGTGAGCCTAGGAGATGCAGTGTGAAGGTTTATAGGTGTCTGGGGAAAGAGCCCGTGAGCCCTCAAAAAAGAAAGAGAAAAATGAGACTGGAAAAGACAAACAGTCTGCCACCTTGACAATGTTGCCCAAGGCTCTCCTTTTCACTAAATCCCATTATAACATCTGTCATAAATAATATCGAATTATTTACTCAAGAGCCTGTGGCACAATAAAGGATAGGCATGGAACAATAAAAATAGTGATGAAAACAGAGGGAAGGGGATATAAGGTAAAAAATTCTATAAAAAGATTTTATCTGTTAAAAGGATTTTTACCTTCAAGAATGAAAAAGCTTCTTATAACTCGATTTAGAGAAGAAAAAGCCGTTTTAAAAGAAGCCATCTGAAGGCGTAGCTGAGGGACCCATTTCACCCCTACATCCGCCCTATAAAACGGGGGCCAAAGCATGGTGAAGTTTCACATGGACTTACTACCCTGTCCTGTTGTCCAGTTGCCCATCATTGTAAAGGCTGCATGTGGCAGACTCAAGTTTTCTACTCATTTCCTACCACTCCTATTGGTATAATATTTATTAGGAATGGAGCAAAGGTGAAAGATGGGCCATACTGTTGGGGCACCCTACTACAGAGACTCCCCACTTTTTCTCCATCCTGAGAAATATATTTTGTCAGCTCTGTAACCAGCTTACCCTGTAATTTCTCTATGGCAGTGTTGCTAAACACGTAGGTCACAATCTTGCATATCAGACATTTACATAATGATTCATAATAGTAGAAAAATCACAGTTATGAAGTGGCAACGAAGATAATTTTATGGTTGGGGGTGGTCACCACAGCATGAGGAACTGTATAAAAGGATCACATTAGGAATGTTGAAGACCACTGCTCTATGGGCTCAAGCCTGAACTTACATTGATTAAAAAAAAAAGACTTAGGTTGTTGATTTAGGTTGTTGCTCAAAATGCTGTAACTGACATTAATAAAAAAGGGAAAGCCCCATTACCAGTGAGTTTTCCCTGTGCCAATGTTGGCTGTGATGACCCTGAGGAGCTGCAATGTGCTATGTCCCCCATCTGCCACAGGGCATCTTTGAGGGAGCTTCACATTAGCATCAGAATTCCACAATTTTAGTCTACCCAGAGCTTTAAAAAGGACTTTCTGTGGAAATAGTCATAACTATGAGTTCCTGGGGGATGTTAGGAATTCAGGAACAAGTAGACCTCAGTGAAGACAAAACTTTTAATTATCAAATATATTTATTAATAACTATAGGCACTTACAACAAATATAAACACTTATTACCTAATTACTAGCCCTAAGAATGACTATAACCCCTAGTACCTAACAACTAATCCTATTAATAACTATAACAACTATTATCTCACAACTAATCCTAACCTTTTAGAAGGATACAGTCTCTGGGGCAGGTTCTCAGTTCCCAGGAACACCTCAGTCAATAGTCTTTCTTCAGGAACATCTCAGATGTATCCTTTAGGGTAAATTGACTAAGGCAGCTTCACTTTAAATGAGGCTTGAGGCTTTCTTCTCTCTGGAGTCTCAGCTGTCCATAAGCCAACTTATTCAGTTTGTATTAGTCACTCAGCTGCTCTGCCTCAGTCTTTGGGGCTGGCCACAGTTCTATTCAGGCCACTGTTTGAACTAGTCAAACCCTTCTAGGCAAAAGTTGTGTCACAGGGTTTAGTCCTTGGCCTTTGCTCCTTTGCTGAGGCCTTCTCTGCTCACCAGCTTCCTTCTGCCTCGGGGAGAGCTGACAGTATTTTTTCAGCCCTGTTTGAGATCACCTTTTCAGTCCACATACATTTCTCCATCAGATGATACAAGCCATCTTGCATCTCTTCATCTCTAGCGTAGGAACTCTAGGGCTACACCCACATCATCCTAAAATACATTCTCTCCTAGTTTCTCCTGGTTTCAGGCTAATCTGGACTTTGCCCACTTCATAAGGCTATTAGCAGCTGAAAACAATGCCAGGCCATAAACCTTACTTTTAGTCCATATGTTGCCATGCAAAGTGCCCCCAGGTGCCAGGCTGATTTTCATGCCCCCCTTTAAGAGACTGTATCAGAAGCCCCTAGACATTCACTAAATCTAACTTATATTAATCTAACTCCCCTCACACTTCAGACTTAAGTTGATCCAACTTTGTGTCAGGTTCTGTCCATAAACAAGGAGTGAACTGGGAAGCCTTCTAGCGTCCAACAACAGCACCATCTAATAAGCTAGTTCACCACCTTGAATATCCCTACTCCCCATTCGCCTGCCTGTGCTGTTCTCTCATCCTCTCCAGATGTTGGCTCCTCAGATAGGACTTTTGATATCCAACTAGACAACTCCTATAACTGCCAAACCACTTGCTTTGTTTTCTTTTTTTTAACTATAGAAATATTGACAGTTTATTGACTAATTATATTTTTTCTTTAGGTTTTCTATATAAGGCTCTTGTGATTTTCCTACTTAATTCTTTTTTTTCTTTTTTTATATATAAGTACTTTATTTTTTTTCTTCAAGTTACATCTCAGTCACAAACCCTTCCCTATTCCCCCTTCCTGTCACACCCTTCCACCCTCTTCCCCCCCAACAGCTTCCCTTTTCAATCCAACAAATGGTTCTTTCTCTTATAACAGTAAATTCTATACAAAACACTTGCTTTGTTTTCTGTCCTTCTGTTGCCTCTCTGTTTATGGCCCATTTCCCCCATGAGAGTGTTAACCTAGGGACTCTAGGTTTGCTCACTTCTGTAGCCCTCTCCATTGCAGGGTAAGTCCTCAGTATCTGGTCATTCATATTGCTCTTCAGATTTCTTTTTTTTTTTAAGATTTTGTGTGTCCATGCATGTGTGTATGTGTGTGTTTGTGCTTGCACAAACATGTATGTGAGTGACTATAGAGGCCAGAGTGGGTGTCAGAACCGTTGGAGCTGGCATTGTGGCTGTTGGGACATGAATTCTGGTCCTCATCACTAAACAGCACTTACTGTTAGCACCTGAGCCATCTCTCCAGGCCCCTCAGATTTCTATTAGTGATGTTTATCTGTGAAATAATTCACAAATTCAAGCTCTTACATTCCAAATCCTGAGTCCCAGTTAATGAATGGACGATATTGGGTTTGTCTAGGGTCAAGCTCTCTAGACTTGTTAAGGTAATGACATTTATTTATTTATCTGTTTGTTTATATATTTATTTGATGAACGACAGTACAAACACCCAATGACAGCAACATTCTTCACTGGGGAGCCAATAATCCAAGTACCAAGCAAGTCAGACTCCCTGTTAAGTAGAGCTAAAATAAAAAACTGCACAACACCCAGCATTGTACAGCTCTGGTTGTGGCCTGAATTGTGTCCCCAAAACTGCTGTGCTGAAGTAATGAGGTGAAACCATTCAATGGGGCCCTGATTCAGCAAGGTTGATGTCAATGAGAAGACACCAGGTCTTTACTCCTCCTCCCTTCTGCGTGTGTGTGTGTGTGTGTGTGTGTGTGTGTGTGTGTCTGACTGTCTGTCTGTCTGTCTGTGTCTGTGTGTATGTGTATGTGCACCCACATGCACACACAGGTACATATATATTTGAGTGACTGTGGAGGCCAGAGAAGGTGTCAGAACCCTTGGACTGGATATACATACATATCCAGCTCCAAGCGTTCTGACATGTGTATATATATGCATATATATGCACATATATATATGCATTCATACATATATACATACATACATACTTACATACATACATACATACATACATACATACATACATACATACAAAGACACAAAGAAACGTTGCTATCTGCAACCCAGAAAGACCTCACCAAACTGAATTTCCTAGCCTTGATTTTGGACTTCTAACTTCCTGAAATATGAAGAAAAAAAAACTACATTGTAATGCAAGCTGTCTAATCTATGGGATTTTGTCGCAGCAGCCCATGCAGACTGATCCACCTCCCTTGCAGACATGCATGTGCATTTTCCCCGCAGAGGAACAAAATGACCCAGTCCCTGCAACCAGGCAGATCAGACTCTCCATAGAAGGGGATGCTTTACACAGCTAGAGGATAAAAGCTTCAGCCATTGAGGTAGCGATTTCAAGGCAGTGTGTG
>CAJQZJ010001079.1:3529252-3574055 GCA_907164525.1 Lophiomys imhausi
GAAAGAAAGAAAGAAAGAAAGAAAGAAAGAAAGAAAGAAAGAAAGAATTAGAAGTGTGACAAGTAGAGTAACAGGGCAAGAAATGAGCATGCCCTTGATACTCAGAGAAGCTCAGTGGCTGGGGTGGCTAGACTAAGAAGATTTCCAACAAGGAGCCAAATGTTCAAGGAAGATTGTAGACACAAGTCACTGAGCCCAACAATGGATGTAGGACAATGCTGACCACTAGGATGCAGGCATTGTGCACAAGGAAGAGCTAAAAAAAGGGGCCAGAGCCAATTTTAAATTTCATCTTCGTTTTATTATGGAAACAACAAAACACTGATGCTGTCCTAGTCTGGTTTTCGTTGCTGTGATAAACAACATGACCAAAAACAGCTTGGGTGATGAAAGGGATTACTTGGTTTACAGGTTACAGGTCTGTCATCAAGAGAAATAAAGGAAGGAACCCAGATGTAGGGACTGAAGCAGAGACCATGGAGGGACATGGCTTACTGGCTTGCTTCCTCTGACTTGTTCTGCTGTCTTTCTTTTTTTTTTTTTTTTTGGTTTTTTCGAGACAGGGTTTCTCTGTGTAGCCCTGGCTGTCCTGGACTCACTTTGTAGACCAGGCTGGCCTCGAACTTGCAAAGATCCACCTGCCTCTGCCTCCCAAGTGCTGGGATTAAAGGCGTGCGCCACCAACTGCCCGGCTCTGCTGTCTTTCTTATATAGTTCATACCCACTAACCTAGAAATGGCATGTCCACCATGGGTGTGGCCCTCGTTGCTTCCTCTGACTTGTTCTGCTGTCTTTCTATATAGTTCATACCCACTAACCTAGAAATGGCATGTCCACCATGGGTGTGGCCATCCTACAATGAGCAATCAAGAAAATGTCCCACAGACATGGCCGCAAGCCAATCTGATCTAGGAAATCCCTTATTTGAGGGTCCTCTTCCCGGGTATGTCAAGTTTTGACATCTGAAGCTAACTATGACAAATGGTATGCTCAAAATAGAAATGAATAAAAGCTGATGCTATGCATCTAAACCTAAGTCATTTATTTTGCAAAACTACCTACCTAATTTTCACTTGGTAATAACCTGTTATTTCGTAGATTTGATGAACAGGAAATTCCTGATGCTGTTTCTTATACTTTTACTGACATATAGCATACACTATAACATGAACAAATTTTAATCATGCAGCTGCTAAGTTGCATATTTTTATTCATGCCATATATACCTATAAAATCACAGCAGTCAAAACATTCCCAGAATTCCAGAATGTTCTCACAGTCAGGACTGCCCCCCACACCACCTCTCTGCTATCTAGTGCAGCAGGATATCTTTGACTATTGCTTGCTTTATAGAAATGAGGTCAAATAATATTTTACTTTTAAAAAACTTTTTAAAATTATGTGTGTGCACCTGAATGTGTGTGTGTGTGTGAACCACATATATCCATGCACCTGGTGTATACTGGGAGAAGGTGTCAGATCTCCTGAAACTGGAGCTGCCCCATATAGGTGCTGGGAACCAAACCAGAACCCTCTGCAATGTCAGCAAGTGTTTTTAACTGTTTTAATCCTTCCAGCCTCTCTTTTACTCCTTAACATCTGCCTTCTGAACAAACCTGAGCAAGCTGATGTGAGTGTATGTGCCACTTTCTGGACCTAAAGACCATTTCTGTTGGGCATGTGTGTGTGTATATAGAGACAGTTTATAAATACATATATAATTATAAATATGTGTGTACATAAATATAGTTTCAGCAGATACAACCAATTCTTCAAGTGGTTTTACCAAACTATGTACCCACAAGAGATGTGTGCAATAAATACTTGCCAACAACTGGTATTAGTAGTCTTTTAACTGTAGTTATGTTGGTGAAATAGAATTTGTAGTTCTTTAATTTGTAGTTATTAGTTGCCAGTGATGTTAAGCACTGTTGATATATTCACTGGCTTCCTGTAAAAAAAAAAAAAAAATCTTTTCATAGACACACTGTATGTGGGGCTAGACTCTCAGTATAGAAGTTTGATAACATTAAGATTCTTAAAGAGTCTATGTCCTGACCAGCAAAAAACTCTGGGGCTATGGTTTCTATAGAAGAAAAAGCTTTGACATTGAGTTCCTTGACCCTGGAACTATAAAAGCAAATTCTAGACTAAGAGGAAATGTGTGAGATAGTAAATAGCAACTGTCAGGTAAGATGAAATCATACACTCTTCCAACACTGGAATGTGCCCAGAGAGTCAACCAGTGAAAAGCAAATGCCAACATGGAAGGAAGTCAGAAGGCGAATTTTTATAAAGTATGACCATCTCTTATGCACTGGGGACAGTACTCAGCCTTTTCATGCATTATTTTATTCAACTCTATTCTATAATCATGCAGAATTATCTACATTAGTTTTATCTATGGCTGCAGGATAATATTTCCACAAACTTGGCAGTTTAAGACAATGCACAGATACTATCCTACCACCAGAGCCTAGTAGAGACGTGAGTCCTATGTTGATCTGTATAATCAAGGTGTGGGTGAGGACTGAGTTCCCACATGAGTCTCTTTTGTAGACAGCTCTGTTGTTTAAAAAACAAAACAAAACCCTAAAATATCCCAATCATACAATTTTACCAATGAAGACTCAGGAGCCAGATGCTGGGATGAAAACCTGCTAGCTCAGAGAGGCAGAGAAAGCTCCCAGCTGATGTTCCTCTTCCACCAACATCCCAGCCAAAAGCTCTAAGGTAAAAACCCCAGAACAACCTAGAGGAAGAAGCCTAGAAAGAGAAAACCCCAAGGAAGAAGAACTCCGAAGGAGAAAAATCTCTGAAGGAATCAAAACTCCTTCTCCACACTGTCTTAAATACCCTGAACTCAATATCCCTCCTTTCTGTTTAATCCTTGTCAGCTGGTTTCTTGCTCTGCCTCTTGACCTAAAGTTAACTTTATTTAACCCTGCTTACCGAAAGCTCTTGGGTTAAAGGTGCATGCTTAGAAGTGACCCACACCATAACCATTTGTTTACAGTAAACAGGAAGCTCTAGGATTAAAGACAGAGCCATCCCAATAATTAGAAACAAACTTTTCAATTCACAAACTCAGGGTTCAAACTCAATGCGATCAAATATTCTGCAACCCAGATCAGCTTCCAAGATCTCAAGCTGCTAGCAGCATCCAATTCGTAGCAGTCCTTCGCTGGCAGTTCATCACCCTCATAGTCTTGCCACGGGGCCCTCGGCATATGACAGTTCTCAACAAGGCGGCTTGTTTTCTCAAAGCCAGTAAAGGAGAGGGCTTTCTAGGAAAACCAATTCTACATGAATGCATGGCATCCCCAGGTGTATGAGATCATGTGTGTTCTATAACCTTTGAAGCAGTCTGTCTGTTAGGAACAAGACATAGGACCTGATGGCACTCAGAGGCCAAGAATGGCCCAGTAAAACATGGACTCCAAGATGAGGGATCTGTTGCACTACTCTCTCTTCACAAGTGAAAAGTGACTAAGAAAGGTAAAAACAAATTGGCAGACAACATCTAAGGCAGGGTTGAGTATGAGCACAGACTTATCTAAATGGGTTTGCCCTCGTAACCAGATAGCACCAATGAGAGGATCCAAGAGAAGCAGAACTAAGGTGGAATGGACTGTCCCGAAAAAAAAAAAAAGGCTCAGAATGAGCAGAGGAGCTACACAGAGGCAGAAGGGTGGGTGTGTTGGGACGGCAAGGAGACTGTTGATAGAGAATGCACAGTGTATCTGGGTGAGTGAAGACACAAAACGGTGACCATCTGAAAGCATCACCAGTTTAGAAAGTCAGAGATGCAATATTCTGATACAGTATTCAATAAGGAATTACTATAGGACTGAAAGCATGGCTCTTAAAATGTTAAGATGAATTAAACATCATGGCCTCATCCTAATCAACATATTTGTGATTTCACAGAAAAATAAATCTTGATGCTAACTGAAGTAGGTATCAACTCTACTTGCCAATGCCTTCTAAAGTGTAACTATAAATGATTTAAATAAACATGGAAATATTTCTCATGGATGCCCTATCGGAAGACTTCTCAATACAAAGAGTAAGGGTTTTTTTTTTTTTGTTTTGTTTTGTTTTGTTTTTAAGAGTCCTGGTACACCATCTACAACCATAAGTCTATACCTTTGTTAATTCCTGACAGTGGTTAGCTGGGAGATGGGGTGCTGTGGCAATCAATTCCCTTGTAAGCTCCAGATCACACCACCCTCCAACCCAAAGGGCCGCCAGCTAGACTCAGGCCCCAACCCACACTAATGAACTCAGCATAGAACAGTTCATGGTGTCAGGGAGGGGGCGAGATTTGAGACAAGGAAATTATATAAAGAGGGAACAGCCCTCTCAGCCTCCAAAGTTTCATAATAGCATAATACATCCCACTGTGCCTTCCTTTCACCCCTTCCAAAGCGTCACAATCACCAACTGTTTAGAGTAATGGAATGATGTAACTGGCTTCCTGCCCTAACAACCCAGAGTTCAGGCGTGGAGTCAGGCTGCCCTGGTGGAATCCCCTTGTCCAGCTACTGAATGAGTGGCCACAAAACAGCTGCTCCACTATACCTCCTTCACATTTCATCCAGCAAATAAATAAATAAATAAATAAATAAATAAATAAATAAATAAATAAATAATAATAAATAAATAAATAATAAATAAATAAATAAATGAAATACGATATGCATAAGAATGAGCTATGCATAATCAGATCTGCAGAAGGGTAAGACGAGATGGTCCACAGAATGGGCTTCACGTGGGGGGAAAGACTAGACATACAATAAAACATTCATGACTTATCATTAGTGCATCATTAGTGCAGTGCTCCGCTAATAACATGTGATGAATTTTGTTGAATAAAATATCCATTAGAAAACACAATCATGAATCTTTTCCCATCTTGTTTTTTTTTTTTTTCCCCTCCAAGGATGCATACACCTCTGGGGACTATGGCGGGTATTTAAATGAATATGATGCCGTTTCCTGGTGCATCCGCTCTTGCAAGCTTTGGGAGGGATAGAAAGAAGTGTGGTACATAAGATCCTTTTAAATGTCTTCAAATTCATAAACACTGTTTTATAACACTAAATATATATTTTAAATTTTTATATTTTATATTCATATATAAATATATTTTTTATATTTAAACACTAAATATATATTTTCCAAATAATATTGGTTATAAATAACTACAAATATATGTATATAGTCATATATATATGTATGTGGCTTTTTGAGTTATACTGTACATTTTTATATTAACTGCATAGATATTTGCATGAAAAAGTAAGTTGTGTCTGAAATAAAGAGAAATATGTAAAGAAAACATGTATAATATTCTCTATATTTTTACATATTTTAATATATTCAATTCTTACATTATTATCCTATTTCTTCACCTAGCACTAAAAATACTACAGCAACTTTCTGTTACATTTTCCACAAAACCATAAACAATTTTACACTGTTTGCCAAAGTCAAGAGGAATATCATAGTAAGTAAATATCCTGAAATTTTAAGACAAAACACAGTATTTTGAAAAATCCTTGTAAGGGATTTCAGACGTTCCAGGCATTAGAAAAACTTAGCTGCAATTTCTTTTTAAAGTGACTACACATTGGATCTGTTTTAATTTGTGTAATAGAATGTCCCCCCAAATTCCTGGCACCTCATAAGAGGCAATGTCCTATCTATCATAGATTCAGCACTAAAAACTCTATTCCTAGTCACCTAAAGAATTTACTAACATGGCCAAAGAAAAAAGTAAACCACTTCCCTGTATCTTTTTGAATTTGTAAGCCCTCATCCATAGGGAACATAAGTCAAACCCCACAATCAATGTCTAAAGCCAAATAGTGCTTACTCTATATATCATGGTTTTCTTACATGTTTATACCTACAATTGTCTAACTGGTATAATAAGCATAGAAAGATATTAACAATAGTGAATAAAGAAATAAAAATTGTATCACCATGCTCTAATAAAAGTTATGCAAATGTAACATTTCCTCTCTCTGAAAGTATTTTGTTTTACTTTTATCTTTACTTGGAAGTATCACTTTATGACTTCTTGAGGTATATCTGAGCTGGTGACGTTGTTCGTGCACTGTGATATCAGATGTCTGCTGAACATGAAACTAAAGGGCATGTTAAGCACAGGGAAGACTTGTACCCTTGTAAATGGATTCTGTCATTCCACTTTAAACAATGTTCAATTTAAACCTTATTAGCAGTCAAACATTGGACAGAGACCTGGGAGACTTGTGGAAAATTTGGGAGAAGGACAAAGACACCAGAAGGGGACAAGACCTACACAGCAAGACCAACAGAGGTACCTAACCCTGTAAGAGGAGTTAGATTAATATAAATTAGATTTAGTGAATATCTAGGGGCTTCTGATACAGTCTAGGAACATGAAGATCAGCCTGGCATTTGTGGGCACTTGGGGTGGCAGCATATGGACTAAAAACAAGGTTTATGGCTTGACAATGTTTGCAGCTGCTAATAGCCAGGTGAAACAAGGAGAGACCCTATTTAAGGATAAAGGGGGTGGAAGCCAAGAGTTCCCACAATAGAGACAACAAGATGCAAGATGGCTTGTATCATCTGGTGGACAAAATGGTGGTGGACTGAAAAGCTGATCTTAAACAGAGCTGAAAAAATACAGTCACCTCTCCCTGAGGCAGAAAGAAGCTGGTGAGCAGAGAAGGCCTCATCAAGGCAGCAGAAAGTCAAGGACTAAACCCTGTGGCACAGCTTTTGCCTTGAGGGGTTCGACCAGTTCAAACAGTGGCCTGATGGAACTGTGGTCACCCCCAAAGACTGAGGCAGAGAAGCTGAGTGGCTAAAACAAACTGACCAAGTTGATCTATGGACAACTGAGACTCCAGAGAGAAGAAAACCTCAAGCCTCATTTAAAGAGAAGTTGCCATAGCCAATTTACCCTAAAGGACCTACATCTGAGATGTTCCTGAGGAAAGACAGTTAACCAAGTGCTTTAAAGGATCTACTCCTGAGGTGTTCCTGACGACTGAGGACCTGCCCCAGAGACTGTATCCTTCTAAAAGGTTAGGATTGGTTGTTAGATAACAGTTATTCTAGTTATTAATAGGGTTTGTTGTTAAGTAAAAGGGATTTATAGTTATAATTAGGGCTAGTAATTAGGTAATAAGTGTTATTTGTTATAAGTGCCTATAGTTATTAATAAATATATTTTATAATTAAAAGTTTTGTATTTATAACCCAGGCACATGGTCACAGAGATTGAACCATCAACCAAAGAGCATTCATGGACTAAACCCAGGACCCCTACACTCATGGAGCTGAGGGACATTTTGCTCTTTATGTAGGTCCCCTAGCAATTGGAGCAGGGGCTGTCTCTGACACGGATTCTGTTGCCCACAGTTGAATAACTTTCCCCTAGCTGGGCTGTATTAACTGGCTTCAGCTGAAGAAGATACAGTTAGTTCTGATGCAACATGAAGTACTGAGGCAGGTTGATGGGGGGGGGGTCCCTTCTCTGAGAAGAAGGGGATGGGAGAAAGGAGGCAGGAGTGTAGGATTGAGAGGCGAGAAGGGAAGGAGCTGTGAACCAGATGTTAAAATGAATAAATTAATTAATTAAAGAAAAAACTTTATTAGTTTTCTAATTTCTAGAATTTTCTATTTATTTTACATCATTCTATATCAATGGGCTTCCTTCTGAATACCTCTGAGTATATAACACATCCTTATATCCCATAAGTAGCAAGCATGACTGATTTCTAGAAGGTTTGGTTTTCTTAAATTGCCCCATCCCTCGCCCAAAGAAAACAGCTTCAGATTCGTTTTCTCTAAAACATTCTCCCTACCCAGCAAGAAAGGTTTTCAACAGATATCAGGGGTGCAGATCTCAAGAGGTTCCCATACTCGTAGCTTCAATCTGTAAAGCAAGGTTATCTGGGCATTATCAGGCCTGGGGATTCCCCAGATTACAAAAACCCTTAACGTGGAATTACTTGATAATATATAAGAACCAGAACAGTAATAACTGTTACTGCTGTAATTAAAAGATATTTTGTATGTGTGTCAGCATTTGTCTAAGATTTTCCAATATCATCCTCAACTGATCTCATTTGATTCTTGAATATGAATGACAGAAATCAGCCCAACTGTCCAAGCAAATAAGGTTATTAGAAATGCTTCTAAACTCATGGGGAAAAATCCTAATGGAAAGAGATCAGTAGGACACACAAAGGAAGGTGTATGGGAGGAACAGAAAGTCAGCAACATCTGCTAAATCATCGCTATGTTCCTAGCACCATGCTTTGCACAAAGCAACCAAAGAACGTAGTCACTGTCTTTGTTCCAGGCAAGTTCACATCTAACAGAAAACAACCATCGACAAGGTAAAGTTCTCTAACTACTTTTGGTTAGGAGGCATGGATTTGAATCTCGGTTTCTAGTGCCAAAGTCTACAATGCTTTCATGACGCCTTGTTGAGATCTACTGCCGTCTCCCCACAGAGAAGCAAACACATTAATTAGCCTTGGAACTCTGCTTGCTCCAGTAAGTTACTGACAAGGGCTGATCCAGGACACATCCAGACTGATGGAAGCTACCTTTCCCAGTGTTTCCATCACTGAATTAGTGTTAGCTAGAGAAACAGAACTGATAGAATACAGACAGGTTTTTATCAAGAGGGGACTTCTTTTAGAAATTGACTCATACAGTTGTTGAAACTAGAACTCTCATTACATGCCATCTATATAAACTGGAGAACCCAGAACCAGTTATAGTTAAGTTCAACATGAGTGCAAAGGCTTCAGAACAAACAGAGCAGAAAGCTGCACTCCTAGTCAAATCCAAAGACCTAAGAATGGAGGACGACACTGGTCCAGAATTCAAAGGCCCCAGAACCAGGGGTTCCAGTGTTCCTGGGCAGGAGAAGATCCATGTCAAAGCTTAAAACAAAATAGGTTCACTTTGCTCTATGTTTTTGCTCTGTGGAGCTCTATACAGACAGATGATGCCCACACACAATGCTGAGGGCAGCCTTTGGTACTCAATCTACCAATTAGGATGCTAATCTCTTCTGAAAAGACCCTCATAGATGCTTCCAGTCTGAGAATTTTGCCAGCTATCTGGGCATCCTTTTTCCCAGTGAAGTTGACAATAAAATTAATCATTGCAGCCACTGATAATTATTTATAAATTACAGTCCAAAATAGCCTGACACCCACTGGCCAAATGTAAGATAATTATAGTATCAAAAAGAATAATGACCACAGCAGAGAACAGTCTGACAGTTCCTCATTTAAAATGAACACGGAATTATAATATGATCCAGTAATTCCACTTGTAATAACCCAAAAGCACCAAAGCAGGAAACCCAACAGACATGTGGACACCTATGTTCATAGCAGTGTTTTATCCAATAGCCAAAACAAACAAATAACTCACATGCATAACCCTCAACAGGTAAAATGTGGTTCATAAATATAATGAGAGAAATATTCTGATGCATGCCAGGTGTTAGGGCACAGAGCAGGAGTAATGAGCAAGAAAAACTTTTATTGGAAGTACTGTTCATTGGACTGAAGGTTGAAGGTTGAGAAGTCCTAAAATCTGCCATTAGCAACCTGGAGTCCAGAAGGCCAGTTATAGCCTAAGACCAAAGGTCTGAGAAACGGAAGAGTGGATGTTATGAGTTTCTGTCCAAAACCCAGGCAGTCCAAGAGCTATTCAAGGTCTGCACTTGTGGTTTTCAAACCAGGAGATCAACATTCGCCTATGCCAACAGTCAGGCAGGCATTGTGGCATTATTGGAGGTACTTATTCAGAACAGACAAACAGTTGAGCTTCCTGCTGCTCATGTTAGGAGCCTTAGCTCAGTGGTAGATTTCCAGGAACCCACTCTACCATTCAGCCTCCTGCAGTGCCACTTTTGTTCATCAAAGGGAAAAATAATTGGGTTAAAAGGAGCCTTTCTTAGGGCCAGAGTACTTAAATTCACCTTTTTCCCCCCCTGAGGCAGGGCTTCTCTGTGTTACCTTAGCTGTCCTGGAACTCACTCTGTAGACCAGGCTGTCCTTGAACTCATGGAGATCCACTTGCCTCTGCCTCCTGAGTGCTGGGATTAAAGGTGTGTGCCACCACAGCCCAGCTAGTTCAACTTATTAAAATCCCCAGAGCTGTGATTTTAGGGATATTATCTACTTCAATGAGATGTTGAGAAATTAAAATCAGATATAATGTGTGCCAAGGAAATACAGAAGTGTCTCTGAGATTGACAACAGTGTTCCTTGCTTACCTCAGGCGAGCTTTAACCCAGATCTTGGGATGCTGAATGCTCACAGTCACACAAAACTTCCTCCACGTTCATGCATCATGAATTTGAGAAATAGGATTCTCAGATGATTGAGGATAAGGTTAGAAAGAAGTTTATTATAGACTCATAGGTAGGCTTTAAGAAGAAAAATGCAAAGTTCTGGGTGGCAGGACTGGTCCCAAGAAATGGGATATCATCAGACTGCTAGGTTAGCGGCTTCCAACAGGACTGAAACCAATATGAGGCATGTCAGGGGAGGGACAGAGTGGTCAGTCTATTTGGCCCAACCACAAAGTGTCCCAGGCTCCTCCTCTCAGTCTTGATGCAGGCGCGGGTGCTCACTTAGCAGAAGAGAGATAACAAGAGAGTGTATTTTCCTTCTTCATGCCCGGCATCGGGCCATGGCAAAATCAAAGACATTTTGGCTGGAATATTTCTGGTGGCCCTGGACTTAGACAGGGACGGATCTGTTGTAAGGAGTAGGAACATTTTATGGGCTTTTCTCTCAGGAAAAACTTTACATTCAGGGCCCCCTACCCTAAAATTGCCTGGCCAGTGCCCATCTCTTGTCCTCATCAAAGTGATCTGCAGGAAACCCCCAAAGTTTGAAATCTGCTTTCCAGACTCAATCCTTCTACCCCCCGGTTCAGTGGCTGCCTCTCTGTGCACATTTCAGTCTTACATAAGAAGCCCTAGATTAGCATGTTTTTACAGCCTTACAGGACAAATGCTTCTTTTACTTCCTTACTAGATATGTGTCAAAATTTTTTAATTTATTAGATAGGCCACATTCTGCGGAAAGTGTTTGAAAAGTATATTTAATAAGTCATTAAAATATAAAGTATGCAAATAACCCCTAAAACAGCAATAAGAGAATCCAATAAAATATGAGCAATATATTTAGAAAGGTATTCCAACGCAGAAGATGAATGGATGATTAATAAGTACACAAAAGAGTGTACATCAGTAACCCCCAATGAAGTGGAAATTAAGGTTATAATAAGGTCCTCTACACAACTGCACACAGTGTTAAAACTATAGAGACTGACAACCCAACCCCTAAAGTCAGCGGGGATATGCATCAGACATTCCCTGTGTACCAGCGATTCTGTACCTTGTTCTCACCCAGGAGGATCAAAGCATGTGACTATAGAAAGCTGGATACTAGAATATCCAGTTTTACTTAGCCTAGCCTGTAACAGTAAATTTTTATTTATCAAGCATACATTTATTAATACTTAACAATTACCTAACAATTGCCTATAAAGTTCCTAGATCCTAAAACCCAAACCCTAACTCTAAAACCTAATCTATAATACCCTAATGCCTAGAATACAAACATTTAACATTAACCTAAGGTTTCTCAAAAAGATATGTTCCTCTGGGCATGGATCCTTATGGATGGCTGTTCTTCATCAAATCTTTCAGTCCCAAAGTCTCTGAATTTCGTTCGCCAGATCCCAAGACAGTTTATCAAGCAGGAATTATCTTTGTGGTCTTAGAGACCATTCATTTATCATATAAAAAGTTTCCCAGGCTCACCTATTCAGATGCCTCAGGCCTGCAAGGGTTTGTTTCAGTGCTCTGTCCAATCCGAAGTCCCTGGGCTCAGAGGGGAGACAACCCCCTGCGTAGGCGCTCCAAAATCTCAGAGAATCCTTCTCCATACCCGCAACAGGTCAATACAAGAGGGTGAAGCCTCCCGGTGAGACTGACATGAGTTTCTCTGCTAGGCAAGGAGGAGGTG
The DNA here is from genome assembly GCA_907164525.1 of Lophiomys imhausi. Lineage (NCBI taxonomy): Eukaryota > Metazoa > Chordata > Mammalia > Rodentia > Muridae > Lophiomys > Lophiomys imhausi. The sequence continues at coordinate 3,541,327 of CAJQZJ010001079.1, forward strand.
AGACAGGAACAGGAGCGAAGCACTCTGTCTACATGAATCTTGACTTAAATATCTTCAGCAGAAGTTTTGGCGAGCTTTCAAGTCATGCCCCTGGGCTCCGTCTCTTCAAAAGCTTTTTGCAGAGGGGTGTGAAATGACAGGCAATCTGGAGATTGTGATCTGGGGGTAGGAGTTTCAGGGCATGTCCCTGCCCCCAGTCCTATGATCAACGAAGAGAGTTCCCAAGGTCATGTCACTTCTGAAGTAAGTCTTCAATCTTAAAGCGCAGGCTTTTGCTATTTCAAGTTCCCTATGCTATTAAATGTTATCACTCACCCCATCACACTAGCCTAAAACTGGAAACTTCCTAAATGTCAGAAGGAAGTTGATGGACAAGCTGTAGCATCTCTGTATAAGGGAACAGTACTCAGCAATAAGTAAGAATCCATTGCTGATAAACGCAACTATATGAATGACTCTCAAAATAGTATTCTGGGCAAAAAAAAAAAAGTGCATACCATTCCAAAGAAGGAAATCCTGGCACAAGAATACGAAGGATTACCAGGGGAAAGGCACCAGGGGACCATCTGGGTGCTAATAATGTTCCATGCAAATTGCTTTTGCATATTTAGCAATTTGCTGTCCTCAGAGACAGTAAACATATATCTTAAAGGTATGGGTTTTTTTTGCACAGAACTATTACATCAAGGGAAAAAAAGTATCTGAAAGCAAATACTGCACTGTTTAGGGAGAAGTATGCTGATTGATGCCTACCTTGGGTTTTGACTCATTTAATTTCATTTGTGACTAAATCTTACAACATAATCTAGGCTGCCTTATACTCAGGATCCTCCTGCCTCAACCTCCCAAGGGTTGTAATTACAAATGTTTGTCACTAGGTCCAGCAATGGTTTACTATGGAATGTGTCAAATATTTAGATGGGTTTAAGGTTAGAAAGGGACACATCCTGGAATGATTATGAGTTCACAGCAAGTAGAATAAAATTTTAATGTTGGGATCTAAGCAGGAGGGTTAGGAGGAGTCATTGTGGAAAAGCAGTTATTTTAGAGTAAAACATGAAAAATATGGAATGATATAAAACTGATTGGGATGGTAGAGAAGCTCACTAGTTATAAAGGGGGAAACCTCACAATAATTGCTGAGGCCACTCCACGGAGGTCAATCTTTTTTTTTTTTTTCTTTTAAATCACAAACATACAGAAGGCCTTTTAAATTTCAGAGAGCTCACACAGTCTTGCCTACCGCATTTCACAAGCAGTATTTTCCTCCAAAGACACAATGAAAACAGTTTAAGTCAGCTATGGTGACATAAAAGTGTAATTTAAAACTATTATGAGTGCAACACTGCGATCCCAGAGAGAGGTGCAGGTGGGTCCTTTCGCCTCCACAAAAATCTATGATGCAGGGAGCCAATCAGGAAAAAAACGGATGCAGAGTTTTGTGGCGTGACAAAGCTGGCTGCCGTTTCTCAATCAGACACTGTGGCTCTGAAACATTTTTTTTCATGCTTTTTTTTTTTTTTTAAAATCTGGTCTATGCTATTGCCTACATCAGAATTTTCCAACATTTAGTTCTTTTCTTCCTGCAATCATTACTGAAAGTCTTTGTGGAAGATTCAGGTTCTTAGGGTCAACCCATAATAGCAACTTAATCAAAACCCAAGAAAGACAGGATATTGTTCTCTTTAGGGGGGAAAGGGTATAAGTTACTGGGGCTGAGACACACTGACTATAGCCTCCTTTTTAAAAAAAAAAATTTCCTATGCGATTGAGCCAATACTGAGACCCAAATGTAGGGCTAGGGCTGTAGCCCAGTTGCTGAAGCACTTGCCGGGCATGCACGGGACCCTAGACTTGATCGCCAGCACTACATAAGCCAGGCATGGTGGCACAAGCCTGTTGTCCCAACACTGGGAGAGTGACAGCAGGAGGAGCAGGAGTCCGAAGTCATCCTCAGATTCAAGGGGGTCTCCCCCATCACCTCTTGCTAACTCCAGAAGCCCCTCCCCTTCCCTGACACCTGCAGCAGCTCCCAGAGTGCAGCAGGGCGGCCACATGCTCCAGCTCATTTGCAGAGGAAAACCAGTTGTTTCATTGATGGGGCCCAGCACCGCCTGCAGTGTCGCTTCCTGAGCTCCCAGCCAGGGCTGGTGTAATGGGATGTGCAGAACAAGCCAAGCATAGAGCTCCCCTAGGAGGCAGGGACTCAGACTCTGCCCAGTGCTTTTATTCATTCAGCGACATGGGCTTCTCCGCAGCTGCAGTAGAAAGTGCATAATATATATAAATATATATGTATATAATATATATTCCATTAAAATGGACTAAAGCATGAGCTGAAGGACACTCGCACTGAGAGAAAGGAAAGATTATCACACGGGAGGAATTCAGGGCCAGACCATGCATATAGCGATGCCTTTGTTCTGTGTCACTAGATGCCAACGAACCTTCCTTTATCCTCTGACAAATAATCCATAAATCTAGTGTCCAAAGCTGCTGCGGGAACACTCTCTGCTGGGCACCTGCAACCACTGTCTGTTAACCAAGCTGTGTTCACACACTGTGACCCAAAGCCCCTGTGCTCCTCCCGACCAGGATCCACAGGAAACTGGGGTTGAGATCCCACTCTGGTTCGTGGAATGCTACTCCTCGAAATCGATAAACATTCTTGGTGTATTCTCCGCCAGCGCAATGAGTCAATTCAAGCCAGATTAAAGTATACAAAGACAAGTTTATTGGGAAGCAGATTCACTGGTCCCAAGGAAAGAAACCAGGGAGGTCAGCATGGGGAGGGGGACAGAGAGGAGTCGGGAGAGATGCAGAGAGAAAGGGAGAGAGAGAGAGAGAGGGAGACCAAAATGTCCGGATTATATAGGAAAGACGCTCTGGGGAAGGGGAAGCCCAGCCCCTGGACTGGAAAATTCAGCAGGGAGGGTGGGGTGTGCCAGCATGCCACACCCTGTAACAGACAGAGACTGAGGCATGCTGGGAGAACCTGAAGGGCAGGTCTGCTTTGGTATATTAAGTATTGGCCTCAACCGCTTGTTCCCCTGTCTGCGGACTAAGTTCCAACAAATATCACTGGGACATTCTATCCTAGAAAAAACATTTCCATTTCCCTCACACATTTCTCAGTTATATTTTACTTCTGATATGTTTTTGCATGCAGCACACAGCAAGCAGAACCAACACAGAGTCTGGGTGCTGCCACTATGGATGGACATTCTGCCCCCCCCCCACAACAGACTCTGTTCAGGCTGCCTAAGCCAGTGCTACAGTCCATCTGTGACTGTCCAAAGTCCCAAGTGGGATGGTAATTCCATAACCCAGACCTACAGTTTCCAAGTTCCCTTGGTGTAAAATGAAAGTAGGGGCCCATTGTTCAGACACTACCAAGACTTTCAAGACAGCGTGACAGCAGGCAGAAGACACTCCTGAGCCCCAAGGGATGGACTCCTAAGGTTGCACACCAATCGGAGCTGCCAGCCCATAGGCACCCTCCCAGTCACCCACTGAAGAAGAAAAACCACCTCAAAATGTGAGCTGAAATTAACTATACTAATAGAGGAAAGGCCTTTGTGTTAGTAGAGGAGGGGTTGTCCTAAGCATAAATAATAAGTAAATAAACAAACAAATAACAAAGATGGGAATCCTGTTTAAATCATGGAACCCAAGAAGCTCTGATCAAATAGACCATGGCCTACTGGGAGGGTATCTGAAGATACACAGATAGCGCTGAATATATAAATGAAGCTAAGCTAAGCACAAAGGGTGTTGGGATGTGGACTTCAAGGAAACTGAATCATAATTGTTAGCATAATGGTGACATTGGAGTTGTTTCTGCAATCGGTTTTATCCTGGGTCTTATAAAACTAGATGCCAAAGCCATATGAGAGTTTTTAGCTTAAAGCCAATAGAATTCCAGTCACTCACAGTCATTCATTCATAGACATTCACCTCACTATAACAGCCTTATTATTCCTCCTAACCAGTTTTATTTAAATATGGGGGTAAACATTAGGTTTTAGAAGTAATCATACAGATCTACACAATAAAAATGATAAAATGTGTGTAAGCATATACAGTGTGTGTGAGAGAGAGAGAGAACAAAGCTATTCACAGAATTATATCCTGTGAGGCCAATGCCTGTCAGAGTTCAGTTTCCATATACTATTCTCTACAAAAGAAAAAATAAAACTCTTTGGAAACAAGACTGATTTCAAGGTTGGAAGAGAGGAAAATAACTAGCTAAGCCTGGAGCATCTGGTACCAGAAAGTAAGAATGTGGCACAAAAAAAGAAAAGAAAGAAAGATGAGGATATACCAAAAAAGATAGAGGACCTGTTTCCACTAACCAGATGCAATACAAGGTACACATCGAAATAAAAAAAGATAGCAATGAACTGTGAAACTGATAAAAAATAATCCGATAAACAGAAGACAATATAGGCACATCCTTGCTAGGGTAGATGTGGACAATCATCAGTTGACAAGACCAGTGTGCAATGTTGCCTGAGGACTGTATTAGTTACTTTTCTGTGGCTATGACAAAACCCTAGGACCAAACCAACTTATGGAAGAAGTTCATTTGACTTACGGTTCCTGAGAAAGAGTCCATAATGGTGGGGAGGAATGGCAGTAGTCAATCAGAGCAGGAAGTTTGTGTTTGCCTCTTCAGCTGCAAACACAAACAGAGCAAACTGGAAGTGAGGGCAGGTTATAAACTTTCAAAAGCCCAATCTCAGTGAAACACTTCCTCCAGCAAGACACCACCTCCCAAATGTTCTACAACCTATCCAAACAAAGCCACCAACTGGGGATCAAGTTGCCAAAATCCTGAGTCTATAGGGGATGTTTCTCATTCAAACCACCACATGGAATAAAACTATGTCTCAAATCTTAAAATATTTCACCATAAATCATTTCATAATTTTAAGGGAAAATACTCCAGTAGAAAACCTGGGAGACACCATCTTAACTAAGTGATAAAAAGTAATGCCATCAGTATTTGAATAACCCAGCATCATATGCAACCTAACAGAACAAACCAAATATACAATATTTCTCCTGTGGCTGCTTGCTGGAAGTGTAGAATCCAGGTGTACTGGCTGGTTTTGTGTTAATCTGACACAAGCTAGAGTCATCAAAGAGGAAGGAGCCTCAGTTGAGGAAATGTCTCCATGAGATCCAGCTGTAAGGCGTTTTCTCAGTTAGTGATCAATGAGGGAGGGAGGGCCCAGCCCATGGGGGTGGTACCATCCCTGGGTTGGTGGTCCTGTGCTCTCTAAGAAAGCAGGCTGAGCAAGCCGTGGGAAGCAAGCCAGGAAGCAGCACTCCCCCACGGCCTCTGCATCAGCTCCTGCCTCCAGGTTCCTGCCCTGCTTGAGTTCCTGCCCTGGCTTCCTTTGGTGGAAGTATAACTCAAACAAACCCTTTCCTTCCCAATTTGATTTTTTGGTCATGGTGTTTAATCACAGCAACAGTCACCCGAACTAAGACACCACATATAATTATAAGGAAATACCAAACAAACCAAGAGATATTGTACAAAGTAAAACCAGGGAAAAGGAAATAAATACCAAAGCCTGAGAAACTGTTCCACAGTAGACTCTCATCGCAAAACCAACAGACTGTATGGAGTGGTGTCTTAGTCAGGGCTTCTATTGCTGCGATGAAACACCATGACCAGAGAGCAAGTTGGGAAGGAAAGGGTTTATTCAGCTTCACTTCCACATCACTGTTCATCATTAAAGAAAGTCAGGAACTCAAACAAGGCAGGAACCTGGAGTCAGAAGCTGATGCAGAGGCCATAGAAGGGTGCTGCTTACTGGCTCACTGCCCATGACTTGCTCAGCTTGCTTTCTTATAGAACCCAAGACCACCAGCCTAGGGATGGCACCACCCACAAAGGGCTTGATTAATGACTAATTGAGAAAACGCCCTACAGCCTGATCTCATGGAGGCATTTTCTCAATTGAGGTTCCCTCCTCTCAGATAACTCTAGTTTATGTCAAGTTGACATAAAACCAGCCAGCACAACTGGCTTTGGAGAAAGCAACAGCTGAGCATGGGCCATGGGTCAGGTCACTGTGCATTAGTGCTGAGGTTTTTTACTTTGATCTTTGTATTTAGGGTATGCAGGAGCTTTCCTTGTTCAGAGGAACAGTACGATGAACCTGATGTCCTCTGTTCTGAAGTTATTCCAGAAGAAAGTCTAGACCCATAAACAGAAGATAAAGCTAGTGTCACGAAGCACATGCACTTAGAATTGTTAAGTCTGGATAAAGGGTTATGGGAATTATTATACTATCCTTGCAAATTTTCTATTAGTTTCAATCATGTCAAATTAAAAGAATTTTTTTTTTTTTTTTGGTTTTTCGAGACAGGGTTTCTCTGTGTAGCCCTGGCTGTCCTGGACTCACTTTGTAGACCAGGCTGGCCTCGAACTTGCAAAGATCCGCCTGCCTCTGCCTCCCAAGTGCTGGGATTAAAGGCGTGCGCCACCACTGCCGGGCTAATTAAAAGAATTTTTAAAAGAATATTTAAGGTCATAGCAGGGACTTAAATTCCAGTTATAGGGGCAGGGGGATATTGGGGAATGTGGGTGGGAGGGTGGGACAGGGAGGGCGGGTGGCGATTAGAATATAAAATAAACAAATAAAAATTTTTAATGTTAAAAAAAAGAAAAAAATTCTGAGTTATCCCATTTAGATCATGTGCCTGACAACAATACCCAGGATCCTCAGCTTCAATCCATAGACTACCTCTCTGTACATGTTTCCTTTTACTGAAAGTTATATATCTGGAAACTTAATAAATGACCCTCAGTCAAAAGCTTATATGGAACAAGCAGAGGAACTACCCAATGTTGAGGGCTCCCCCGCACTGGATAGGACATGGTAAGGGCACCGCTGTAGAAACCACAGCCTAAATGTACAGTCTACCATGGCTGTTAATGACACACAGTTAATAAATCACTTCAACGCTGTCATCTCATCACTAAAATTAACATGAAGTATAATCCTGTAGAGCTGAGCGAGGAATAAAAATGAATATGCACAAAACTCACATATTAGAGCTGTCAAGATGGTTTAGTGGATGAAGGTACTTGCCCCCAATCCTAATGACTTGATTCCCCATGGCCTGTGTGGTGAACAGGACCTCCGACCTTCACACACACCCCATGGCACATGAACAAACACAATAAATAAATAAATAAATAGATAGATAGATAGATAGATAGATAGATAGATAGATAGATAGATAAATGAACGAACGAATGAATAAATAAATAAGCTAATGTAACAATTCTCAAAAACCATAGCCGGGTACTTGATAAGTCACCAGGTTTTGTATGCAAAGCTTCTACAGGTTCTCACCGTAACTCTTAGCAACCATGCTGAGGAAAGCATCGCCACCCTAATTTTTTTTTTCACGTTGGCAAACAGAATCACACAGTTCTATGCATCACCCAGTATGTAACTGAACCACCCTAGAGTTGAACCCCAGCGAGATGGCTCTAAATCTAAACTCCTGTGACAGGTGCTCCTTGCACTGTCCAAATGCCTAGGGGAAAGAGCAGCAGTGTGGCTGGCCTGTGTCCCATGCTTGAGACCAGCTAAAGGACATCCATGGATCTCATGCCAAATTTACATCTCCTTAATAAATAAATGACAGAGTAACTTGGGGTGACGTCTTCATTATTACTTCAACATTAATGCCAAAGGAGTGTCCGGGACATGTCAGCTTTCTGCTGCTGTAACTAGTCTTTGTCCAGCTGTCTTCTTCAACTGGCTGACGTCACTGTAAGCCCGGGCATTATTAAGAAATATCAACAATGGGCCAAAAAAAAACTCTTGTTATCAAGTTCACACTTTGCTTTTACGGCAAATTACAACAGCTAAACTATGGGCCTTAAAAACCCATCAATCGTGGGACTGGGTGGGGGAGGAGGAAGGGGACTAGGATTGAGAGGTAACTTGAAGAAATAAAAAAATGTTAAAAAAAAAAACATCAATCAATTACAAAACAGTTCCAACTAATATACTTCATGAGAATGTTAATACTGTCACATCTCAGCTGAGAAAACTCCAGCACAAGAATCCTAAGCACTCTTGAACAGGTCATGCTCACGATTCCTGAGGCTCAATTCTGACAACCATTAGCCGGCTAGTGAAAATTAGCCTAATTGCTGTGGCAGTCACTGAAGGAGAAAGGAAAAAAAAAATCCTAGAAAAAGTAAGTCAGACTCTATCTGTGAAGAAAACAGGCCAGTTGCAAAGGTAAATGGCCACATGAAGAAATGCTTTAATTCACATTTTAAAACCACATTTGACCTGTCCATTCAGCCCTTACTTGCACAAAATAGAAGCTAAATAAATAAGCTGTGTGCTTACCCTGGAACAAAACTCCTCTTCTGGCTTTCCCCACTGCCCACGCTGGGATGGGATCTCTAACCCACTGCGACTCCGGTTAAGGCCTCATTCAGAGCTCCACATTGCACAGCCTTACAGTGGAATGTGCTGTTGCTGTCACTCCTGAACAGTATTCTGTAAAGCCACAGCCCCTTCATGGCGAGACCACACTTCTTTCAAAGTGCAGACAGCAATACTAGGCACCCACAGCCAAGCTCTCCAGTGACAAGGAAATTTCTGGAATAGCATAATCCTTCATAAACAGCCACAGTGCTCAGTTAGTATTTTGTGACTATATCCAAACACAAACACTCTCTGGTAATACCTGAATTTTTTTTTTCAGAGAACTTATGTATAAGCCAATGTGAAATGAACAATAAAAATAGTAACTGTTCAACTTTATAATAAGATTTTATATATGTATACTTTCATATATATTTATATAATATATATATATATGAAAATAAACCTTGTTTATTTCCCACAACATATTGATGATGTAAGTACTATCATTTTTCCATACTACATCCAAGGAAAATGATGCTCAGGTATAACATGAAATCCTTTGCCCAAAGGCAAACAACAATTGGGAGGTAATAGAAGCCAGCTTCCAGCTGGATTTCCTTAACCGCAATGCCTAGGCTCTTAACTACAGGTGAGATACAGGGTCCTTATCGATCCTTCACACTGGTGGAAGAAATATGGTTCTACAGAGGCTAATAACAACATTTAGGAGTCTAGCAGTCCAGGGCTCCATTGCACTTGAAAAACTAAGAGCATTAAGCCTCTCTTTTGTAAGTGGGAATTCCACAGGCTCACCAAATCCATGCATCCTATTAGACATGTACTCAGAAGAGCAGCCACGTCCACAGCCTTGGCTGATGGCAGATTCATGGTGGTTTTGAGGTTTAGATGGACAGCACTCACTCTGGCTAATAGATGTGTACTTTTGTCTCCTACAGCAAGATCTTTCTAAACCTACTCAGGACGGAGGAATCCCAACAGAGGGGACACTCATTAAGCTCTAGCAAACTACCTCAAACAATGTAGCAGGCCTGTGGATGGTATGCTGAGTGGTCCCACACAGATACTGCCCCCAGAGCTTTCTCTTCTTGAAAACTCTCACTCTGGAGAAAAATCTTCATTGCTGCCAGCCTGAATCCCCCAGTCTAGCTGGATCCTACAGAGGTTAGGATATGACATTGGGCCATTGAGCTCTCAGCTCCTGCCAGAGGCTCCCCAGCCAGGACCCAGCAGGACTCACTCCCTCATTATACATGCTCAGAATGGAATTCCAAGCTCACACTATCTCCACCAGCTCTCTCCTTCAAGTAGCACAGTGGGATTCATGGTCCACTCCAGGTAATATCTAAGAGCAGAAAAGGTATGCTGTGTTAAAAGTTGGTTTCCCAACACAACTGACAAATCTGCAAACCTAGGTCCATTCACTCAATGAAATACGCACAGGGATCTCCTGTCTTAAAACAAAATTACAGGTAGGGCAGTGCTGGCACATCCCTTTAATCCCAGCACTCAGGAGGCAGAGGCAGGCCAATCTCTGAATTCGAGGCCAGCCTGGTTTACAGATTGAATTCCAGGACAGCCAGGGCTACACAGAGAAACCCTGTCTCGAAAAAGAAAAATTACATTTACACTGTGTATCTTTTCAGTGACTTATCCAACTCCTTCCCCTTTGATTGCCAAAATCCTAGAAACAGTTGTGAACACCGCTTCTGTGTATTCCTCTCCGATCTCCAATCTTCTGATCCACATTTCAACGAAGGTGACTTTCTGCACCTTCCACCCTACTCGCCTGCCTGCATCTCTCTGCTCCCCCTGCTCCTTGTCTGTCTCCCATGCCCCTAGCCCTCTGATTCCTGGAGACCTCACTGTGTCATCTGCCCTCTGTCAATGACAGACACCTTCAAACATTCCAGAAAGCCTATCATTTTAGAGTGCAGCTGTCCTTCTCTTAATGTAATTATGGTTTCCCTCCCCCCCCCCACCCCCACTTCTAAATTCTGGGCCACCAACACCTTCCTTGAAACATTTGTTCTGGACATGTAGGCTTCCCGGCCAGCAAGAAAAGACCCTGCTTTCCCCCAGCCTGTCTCCCGCACCAATTCAGGCCCTGCACTTGGCTTACCTCTTGTTAACTTCTTCGTTCTGGAGGCTGCAAGCATTGTCAGAGCCAACAAAATCTCGCAAGTCCTCCCTTATAAATTTTCACTGAGTCGCTTTCTTCCAGCTTGACCTTGGGTGGGGGATTTTTTTTTTTTTTTTTTTTTTGTCAACCCAAATACAGTATTTTACGTTTATCCTGGTTATATTGCAACACCTTAATTTCAGCCTTATTTCACAGCCCGTCAAGACCGTTTTGAGCTTTAATGTTCTCCTTGTGTTAACCCTTCTTCTATTGTGTTATCTACAGATTTGACAAGCACCCCTTACGTGATTTTCTATTTTCTGTGTCAATGTCAGCTGGGTGACAGCTGATTTTTCAAATGTAAGTGCCGAAGGCCCTCCTCTGTCTCTCAGGTGCTCTCTGTGACACCATGTGTCACCAGGAGTTCTTTGCTGCCCTAGGCTAAGGGCATTAGCCCTGTCATTTGGAACGGTGATTCTCAAACTTCAGTGGGTTTTGTTATCACCTTTCACACTTACTAGAATGCCAACTCGTGAGCAGGAGCTTCAGGAAGCCTGATTGTATACATTGGAAAGAAATCCAAGGATGAGTAGTACCTCTAACAATCTCCAGTATCCAACAATACTGAGCAATTGACATTTTTGTGACCAACTTCTGCCTTTATGAATCTGTGGCGGAGGAGGTGAGTGACACAGACACAGCTGTTTCCAGACTGCCCTCTCAGAGCCCAGGTACCTCTCAGAGGCAGTACACTGCTAAACCCAGATGTTCTTCATTCAGACTGTCTAGAAAACAATTCAGACAAGTGGCTTCTTGGAGGTCCAGAGACTAAATATGGAACTGTTTGATGAGGTGAATATACTCAAGCCTCTTCTTCCATTTAAATAGATTCAGGGCCAAAACAACTCTTCCAGCCTACATTTATGAAATATTACACCAATATTATTCAAAGCAGTTACAAATAGTTCTGCACTTTATTTCTAGGTGATCTCATTTTAAATTTCATGCTATGTTTATCTTAACTAAGCATTATTTCATTTGCTTTAAATCTCATGAGTTGGGCTTTTTGGCTTGGTTTTTTTTTAAGGGCTTTTTGTTGTTGTTTTTTAGTATGTGTGTATGCGTGATGTCCTTGTTTGTACATATTCTTGCACTCATCTGTTTTAAAATATTTTAATGTATTTCACTTGGATAGTTTTATTTTGGGGTTGTTTGTCTTCATTTTTGACAAAGGATCTCATACCCCTCATGCTAGCTGGAACTCAATTCCAGCTGAGAATGACCTTGAACTTCTAATCATCTTGCCTTCGCTGCTAGGCTCACAGCTGTACTGGCCAACCCCGTTTCTTGTAGTGCTGAAGATCAAGCCAGGGTTTTGCGCATGCTAGGCAAGTGCTGTGGCCTGCTCACTTAGCCAAACTGTAGCCATTTTGTATTCTGTCTCCATTTTGATCATAAGATGAAATTAAGTTCAAGTTCTCAGGCTCCACTCCCCAGATCCTGATAAAGGAGAAGTCCTGCTGGTTCAAGCTAGCCATTCATTCTGACTCTGCTATGATTCTATAGTTTTTGTTATTCATGTCCTGCTGTTCTGAAATATACTTGAAAACCCCCCTGAGCACAATTGTGCCAGTTCAAGCTGACCTACCATTCCAAATGTCTTACTATGACTGTAGGGTAATCATATTCTGTTATCTTAGTACCATGAAAACCCCTAACTACAGCTTCACTTACCTCACTTAGGACCAATCAAATTAAAGGTCAGTTAGAACTGTTATTGTCTAGTTAGCCAAAATAACTTGAGTGAAGGTCTACCACCCTGTTACATTGTCCATTCCCTGTATAAGCTCATGCGGTTTTTGCCTTTATAAGCTGACTCTGAAAAACATTCAGGGTTACAGTCTGACTCCAGGTCCAGATTGCATCCCTGATTAAAACCAGTCCTGGGGTACGCATTCAGTAAACCATCCATCTCACTAAGATTGGTGTCAGAGTGGTTTGTGTAGCTTTTCCCAAACCCTAACAGCAAACACACAACCACCCAAGCTAAGTCTGAGACCAATAGTCACCATCTTTTATGTTTAAGTTGGTAAGTATTTTAAGTTTAAGCCTTGTGGTGGTTTGAATAGGTGTGGCCCCCATACACTCATATGTTTGAATGCTTGGCCCATAGTGAGTGATACTATTAGATGTGGACTTGTTAGAGTACAAGTGTCCTTGTTGGAGGAAATGTATCACCGTACGGTAACATTTGAGATCTCCTATGTTCAAGCTATGCCCGGTGTGGCACATAGTCCCTTTCTCCTGCCTGTGGAGCAAGATGTAGCCCTCTCAGCTCCTTCTCCAGCACCATGTCACACTGCCTGATGCCATGCTTCCCATGATGATGATAACGGACTAAACCTCTGAAAGTGTAAACTAACCCCAACTAAATGTTTTCCTTTATAAGAGTTGCCTTGGTCATGGTGTCTCTGCACAGCAATGAAACCCTAACTAAGATAAGCCTTAAGACTGCCTTGCCTGTTTCCATTTTAATTTTGCATGCTTGTGCATGAGTCCATGTGTATGGGTACACTTGCACATGAATACAGAGTTCAATGAAGGGGGGTGTCAACCTCAGGTCCCCACGTTTGAGTGGCAAGCACAATATTGACTTGGCCATACCCCAGCCCCACCTTATTTACATAATTCCACTGTCTTTAACTGTTCTCACCTACAGTTTTCATCCCTAAGACTCAAGAGACTCACAGGAATTCCCCAGTCAGGGACCTTCAAATAATGTATCAAATACCTATATCAGGTTTTTTTGCCATCAATCTGTTAAAGAAAACAGTTTCATAGCAACCTGTGTCAATTATGCATTAAGAAAACCATAGAGGTGGCACAAAAATTGTGTCACTGTCCCACTGAGGAATGAAATTTCCTCGTAGAGTCATTTGACAAAGATGAACTTAAATTTGAATTCTCCAGTTCTCTCCCTGTGTCTTCTGTCTGTGTTGCCTGTCTTTGTATGTGTGACATCTGTCTGTGTGTTGTGCCTATGTGTATGTATGCGTGTGTGAATCTATGACTGTCTCTGTGTTGTGCCTGTGTGAGTCTATGATTGTGTTAGTATATGAAAGTGTGTGTGTGTAAGCTTATGAGTATAAACAACAATTTCATTAAACCATATTTATTAATACCTAATAACCTATAACCTATAGCTTAACAATATTTAAACAATCCTACTTTAACCCTTTTGAAGGGATATTAAGATTCTCTAGTGCAGGTCTGTAAGGGCAACTTGGTCAGCCTTCTCTCTGCCGACACATCTCAAACAGCATTCAGCAGTCTGGCTGGGGCACAGTCATGGCAGTCTGCTTGAAGTCTTCTTTCAAGGTGCCTCCACTGCCTGTAAGCGCATGTGGTCAGTCTGCTTCAGCCACTCAGCTTGAGGCCAGCTTCAGTCAGCAGAGACTGTCCATGGACACCTCAGACTACTTTTTGAACTAACTGAAACCTCTCAGGGCAGCTGCTGCACAATGAGGCTTAGTCTTTGGCTTCAAGGCCTATAACAGGTCCCTGGCTTCCTCAACAGGGGTCAGTCTCCGCAGTCTCTCAGAGCTGCATCCTCTATCTCTGCTGTCTCCTCACAGTGTATGCACACCTCATGCCTCGCTATCGTACCTTAGGCCACACTCTTCCCACTGAGGTTGTACGTCTTTGCATCTTTTCAGGGCCTTCTCTTGGGCTGGCTTGTGACCAGAGCCCCTTTCCGAGGTTTTTCTGTCCGCAAGATCTCAGTGAAAGCTGCTGGTGTATGTCTTCACACCTATGTCTTCTGGGTGGGGCGTATCTCTCAAGGGCTGGCTCCTCCTCACAAGGCCAGGCATCTATTACAAGCAGCAACTCCATCTCTCTCTCTCTCTCTCTCTCTCTCTCTCTCTCTCTCTCTCTCCTGTACTTTCTCCTGTTTCCTCAGCAGTTCTCAGTTTACATGCGGAGGCTTCTGATGCTGATTCTTATTGCCTCAGGACTGGTGCAGCTAAGGGCTGGCAGATGGCATATAGTTACTTGGCATTTCTCCCTCTCTCGAGCTCCTCTCTCTTTGGGGCCCTGTCTCTCTGGCTTAAAGAGGTCAGGGTTCTCTAGATCTTACACAGGGGTTCATAGCTCATGGGCTCTCTCGAGGTAACTGGAGATCCTTGGCCACAGCCCTCCACCTGGCCCTGCTCTCTGCCTCCCTCAGCAGGTTTTTTCATTTGGGCTCCACCCATTTCAGCTTCCTGGACTTTCAGAGTACCTTCTCAATGGTTGTCTAGGACTATGTGTTGCCAGGTGCCAAGTTGATCTGCATGCCCCTTAAGAGTCTGCATTTCAGAAGCCCTTACTAATTCCCATTACATATGAGTATCTGTGCTTTGTCTCTGTTCTGCCTGTCCCTAAAAACAGCTTTTCTCTGAATTGACTGAACAGCTCAGAAAACACTGCATAGGAAAGAAATGGAGGACCACATCTGCAGAAATCTTAACAGGGCTTTATACAGGAAGAAGTTATTTCACTGACCCAGAACATCGTTCAGAACCTCACACACGTGTTATCAATTTATAGCCACATGTGGCTTCCAACCTACAGCTGATTTCAGCAAATAATTACCACAACCCACATATACATTCTTCTGGGTAAGGGCTATGGAAGAGTACATAACTTGAGATTAAAGGTATAAATTTATCTCAGGTTGTAAAAGCTGACCACATGGGGTAAATACACAATTGCTCAGCAGAAATTAAGAGCAAAGAGAATCACACCCTGAGAAACCATATAAAGACTTTCACAGCCTCAAATGGCATGAACAAGTGAATTTTGCAGGACTATTTGATTGGCTGACAGGTCAACCAACCAGCAGCCACATTTGTCTAGGACTGAGAGGTTCCATTGGACAGAAGAATTTCAGTTCTAAAACTATTACTCTCTGGGGCAAACAAAAACAGTGGGAACAATTCCAGCATCAAGACAGAAACCAAATAATTAAATAAATGAGTAACATTTTAAAGCCAG
This sequence comes from Lophiomys imhausi, assembly GCA_907164525.1. Lineage (NCBI taxonomy): Eukaryota > Metazoa > Chordata > Mammalia > Rodentia > Muridae > Lophiomys > Lophiomys imhausi. The sequence goes on from CAJQZJ010001079.1 coordinate 3,556,924, forward strand.
TCTTCCCAGGAACAATATGAATCTGATCTGTGTATCCGTGTCTGTGTTAATGTCGGGCTATTTTTAGCTCTCCTAGAAGAAAGTTTAAATTTCATGGTCTCCCATATTGCTATACCCATAGATCTACTGCCCAATCCTCATCAGAGAAGCTTCGTCTTTCAGTAGATGGGAAGTAACACAGAGATTCAAACTGGACAACATGCAGAGAGACTTTGGAGTACTCAGCCCTAAATGGGACATTATCACACACACACCCCCAAGGCTTGGGGATCTACAGAGGAGGAAAAATTGTAAAAGCCAGAGGTGATGGACAACTGATTTCCAGACACAACAGGGCAGATACCTGCATGTATGAATTCACAGAGACCATGACAGGATGCACAGAGCCTACACAGGTTCAAACTAGACCTAATCCCAGCACAGAGTAGAGGAAGTAGGTACCATGTCCCACCCCTAACCAAAAAGCTATATGGAACTGATAGCTGCAAAGAGAGGGGAAATCAACTTTCTGCAATAGAGTGAGGCCGTGTGTATCACCCACACCCCAGGGCCGGCCTTATGCTCAAGAGTAGTTGACCAAAACAAAATGGACTCCATGTTTTTCTTTGTTTGAGTTTTTTTTGGGTAGGTGTGCTGGTACTTTTTGTGCCTTCTCTTGTTTGGGTTTTGTATTTGTTTTTGTTGTTGTAAAGAGCAAGAAAGTATGCTCAGTTGGGTAGGAAGAGGGACGAAGTTCTGGAGGGAGCTTGGGGAGAAGAAAGAAATGACCAAAATATACTGAATAAAATTTTTAATAGTTTTTTTTTTTTTTTTTACTTCATGGTCTCCACATTGTCCTCCATGAATTCACTCATTCTTCACTGAGCGTTTAAGGGATGAGGCATACAGTAGTCTAATACCACATCCCTCAAAAGTGACCAGAGTACGGCTAGTTCATGTCATCAGCTCACTAAAGGCCCTTCTACTGAAGTATGAAGTTAAACTATTAGTAAATTTAACATCCTTAGGTGAAAATTGTTAAGGCTGACAAGCACAGAAACGTGAGTTCATCCTCACCTTGTGATAAGGTAAAGGGATGTTTTAAAATAGAAAGCATATTGCCCTCCAAAGGTAATTTTTAAATATTTTCAACTATATAAATGCAGTACTGGGGGGGGGGGGGGGTTACCACCACTTCAGTCTGGGGAAAACCAGAACTGCAAAAGGCAGAATTACTCTGCCCTCCCCCAGTCAACCACAATAAAGCATGCACAGAATAATTAACTCTGCCACTTTCAGGTCTACCTACCACGATAAACTATTCGTAGAATAAAAGGTATCTGAATAATTCAAAACTACTCACATCTCATTTTGAAGAGACATCCCTGTCTACCCACTTTCTCGACTATACCAGTAGTGTAATCCACTTGAGGCTTTTCATGCTGACGTCCTCCTAATGGACAGAGCCTAGGAGTGAGTCAATAACCTTCATTTAGAAGTCCCAGTTTATCCCCCATCTCTCAGCAAATAACTTTTGGAAGTCACTTAACAAATGAATATACCCTATTCCTGAGGGATGCAATCAGCAACCATATGGATTTTCTTCTCTGGTCAAGTTCTAGTTGTCAATTGCAATTTGTAAAGGAAACAGGGAGGAAGTTAGAAACAAAGATGGCAATTATCCAGCTAATCTGAGTTTTGTATACAGCTTGCACCTGTCAGGCACATGTCAGAATATTTTGTTCCCATTGACAAAATTGCCAGGTGATTGCTAACATTCTTTGTTGTGTTCTGACGGGTAGACAGCCACAAGAGGAACTGAAATGAAGATGTGGCATGATGGCAAACCCAAACCACACTGTTCAATAGGAGAGATTTTACTGCTCATAAAATTCAGAAGGTGGTCCTAAAGATAGTTTATTTAAGCCTTGTATTCCCTTGAGGGATCAGGAGCCCAAATGACAAAGATAAGAAAGTCAGCTGAAAGTCCAAAACAGAAAATGATTCCTCCTTTACATTATTTGCACTTTTGCAAGTTGATGCCAGATCTTCCCTAGTACCACAGGCTTTCTGCTCATAAAAGCCAAGGTACTGGCATCTACAGAGGATCAAAGCCTTCACGGATGTGGCAATTGGCTCAGAACATTTTCTTGCTCTAAGATTCTCGCTTGTGTTTCTTTTTCTTTCTTTTTTCATTCATTTATCTATTTATTCACTTTACATTCCTATCAAAACACCCCCTCCTCTCCTCCAAGTGCCTCTCTCACGCTCCCCTCCCCACAATCCCTTCTCCTCAAAGAAGGGGAGGCCCACCATGGGAACCATCATGCCCTGGCGCAGCAAGTCGCAGCAGGACTAGACACATCCTTTCCCAATGAGTTCAGACAAGGCAGCCCAGCTATGGGAAAAGGACCCAAAGGCAGGCAACAGAGTCAGAAATAGTCCCCACTTTGTTAGGTGACCCACATGAAGACCAAGCTGCACATCTGCTACATAAATGCAGGGGGTCTAGGTCCAGGCCATGCATGCTCTGTTTGGTCGTTCAGTCTCTGTGAGACCCCATGGGCCCTGGATCGTTGACTCTGTAGGTCTTCTTGTGGTATCCTTGGCCCCTCCAGCTCTCTCAATCCTTCCTCTGACTCTCCACTAGACTCCATGAGTTCCACCTAATGTCTCGCTGTGGGTCTCTGCATGCTTTTATCAGTTGTTGGCTAATGCCTCTCAGAAGACAGTTTTGCACTATTCCTGTCTGCAAGCAGAGCCGAGTGTCATTAATAGTGTCAAGAGTTGGCTCTCTCCCACGGAGTGGGTCTCATGTTGGGCCATTCATTGCATTCGTTGGCCATTCTCTCAAGCTCTGCTCCATCTTTATCCCCGAACACCTTGTAGGAAGGACAGATTTTTTAGTCCAAGGTTTTCTGGGAGTGTTGTTCTCCCCATCCCTCCCCTGGAAGTCCTTCCTGGCTACAGGAAGTGGCCACTTCAGGCTCCATAACCCCCCCCCCCCCATGCTAGGAGTCTCAACTAGGGTCATTCCCATAGACTCCCAGGACCCTTTCCTGTTCCGGGTCTCTGGCTTGTCCCAAAGATTCCCCACTGTACCAATTCCCTCCAGCTCTCTCTCCCAGCCTTCTCTCCCCTCCCCACCCCCTCTCCTACATAGTGTTCTCCGCCTCAGTCCTCATGTCCCAGAGCATAGAAAAGCTGGGTGCCCCAGCGTCACGCACTGTGGCGTCTTAGCAAGGCACCACATGCGCCTTCCTGCCTGCCTCACAGCTCCACGGATTCCATTACACACTTGGCTGTTTGCGTAGGCAGCTCTAAGTCATTAGGAGGGGCAGAGCGCTACAACAATGAAGTTATCGGTTCCCTGGGCTCAGCACAAGGCCAGCCTTTCTTCCTCCTCAATACCTACTTCCATCTGTGACCAAGAGCTCTGAAATTGTCCTACTCAACGCCCTCGCTTTTGCATCGAATCAAAGGGAAGGTCGGTAATCCTCTTGACGGATTTAATAAGCAGCCTAGCAGTCCAGTCTGGGAACTCAGCCCTCCCTGCCCTAACTAGGCACCTCTACTGCAGCTCCATTGGAGCTTCCAATGCTTTTCTGAAAAGTCTGAGGACAGAATAGCTCTTCAGACCCCTGATGCTAGGCGTTTCCCACACCTCTAAAACAGAGGCAGGCCTAGACACAACTAAATACGAAGGGAAGCTCGTTGGTCCTGGCTAGGCAGAGGACAAAAGCAGGCATCCTGACTCTGATTTTGTGAACTCTTAAATAAGGGTCATTTCCAAATACATCACTGTGGGTCCACACCTGTAGCTAGTAACCCAAAAAATGGATTGCCAGTCATTGTTTTCTATAGCTGAAATGAGCCCCGCTTCACAAAGCTTTGGTCATGTTTCATTGAGGATCGTAAGTTCTACATCGAACAAATGAATTATAGGTTAGCGCTTTTCACTCTTTAAACTCACATTCCTATTTCCGAAATGTACATGCATACATTTGTTTAAAAATAACTGCCTTCGTTATCATAATGATTGCCCCTGTGTTCGGAGGGCTGGGAATTAGTAGCAAATGTAAATGTAATCAGGGTACCACACCGTGCGTGCTCTTAACTTGGCAAGTGAAAGCCATTTAGGGCTTCCATCATGTGGCAAGGCCAGTTGGCATTACCAAAGAGGCTTAGGGGGAGACTGACTGACTGCCACCTGCCACCTTTTTTTCCATGTTTATGTCTCATTTGAAAAAAAGCAGTCTTGCTCTTAATGTCACGTGTAGGTACAATCGAGGAGAACTACGCTGGTGAAAGTCAACATTGGTGCTTTCCTAAAAGACGAAGTACCTAGGGACAGCAAAAATCTAAATATGAAGACCCAGCCCTACAAATCTGCCCAGACACAAGCCCAAAGAAGAGGTGTTCACAGCACTCCTGTGGACAATAAGGAAAGAAGAAGGAGGAGGAAAAAGAGGAGATCTGATACAGTAAAAGAGAACAGCCAAATGCATACAGTATGCAAGTAAAACCTAACCCAATTATTTAAGGCAATCATATGGCCCAGATGGTTTATACATTTCAGAGTATTTGAAATCAAGAGCATCTTGTAAAGTAAGCTTTATATAAAATGTATTCATACTAAGTGAGCGACATCACACTACAGCCGGAAGTCAGTTGTTGTTAAGTGCTAAGCACTTGCTGCTCTTGCAAATGACCTCGTTCCATCCAGCATCCATAAAGTGACTCACAACCATCTGGAATTCCAGTTTCAGGGGAATCAGTTCGATTATAAACATTCACACACAGTAACTGCTTTACGATCTACACTAAGGTCTCTGCACAACTGCACAGCTCTGTCGTCACAAAAATAGCACCAGGCAATATGTAAAAAAAAGTAAGTTTCAATAAAACTTTATTTAAAAAAAAAAATATGCTGAATGGACTCAAGTTCTGCTGATAATTTGCCGGGCCTTATTCTAGACAATTGGAATATACAAGTAAAATAAAGCATACATCAAGTTCTTGCATCATGGATTGTATGCTCCATAGCTGCTTATTTGCCCATATGAGCAATGGATTCCTCCTGGGCTGGATGCTCACTAATAACTCATAAGTAAATCACTGGGGATTGTGTCAGACTCTAGGCTGTACACACAAGAGACGTAACCTCTGCCCTTTCACAACCCATGGTCTTGTGAAGTTGACTGATGAGAAAACAAATTAAAAACCAGTAACCACAACATGTGAAAACTGGTAACAAGTAACAAGGATGATCAACATGTTTGTCCCTGCATGATGAAACTCCTAATGAGTTTCTTTCCCCTGCCATGTGAAGGCTTTGTAATAAGTAGGTATTATTGTTTCAAAAACAATAAAACTGGTCTTAAAAAGTTGTAACTAATGAAAAAGGATAAAGTTGATTTGTATCTTCTTATGAATGCATATCCTTGTGGATTTAAATCTGCATCCACTCTATGACTTCATAGGAGGAATCAGTTGTTTTGAAACTGTATGTCTAGAACAGTCTTACTATTCCCTAAAGAAATACACAGACAAAAGTCTTTCTCTTTGGAGTATGGATGGGGAACTTAGGGACTGAAAAACAAATTCTCCATCATTCCTGAAGTTTAAGTGGGAAACCAAGAGTTTATGGAGACATACAAGAGCAATAATCCAAAGACCATCAACTTTTCAATGACAATGGTTCTAAAGAATTAGATTTCTTTTCATTTTGAAAGGAAATTGCACAGAAAACAAAAGCACCATTTTTACCCAAAGCAAGACCCAGCCTTGGCCCTCCATTCTGAGAAGTCCTCTCTGAGGGTTTCTGTTTATATCTGAGTCTGGCCACACCAGACAGTCTTTGGTTGGGGGATGACTATGATCCAGGTGAGAACTTTGGGTGTCAGTGGATCTCATAACTGACCCCAACCATATGGACAACCAATCAAGTACATGTATCAAAGGCACAGTAAACACTGGATCCATGGGGCTGGACAGATGCATTCGTGGCTTAAGAGCACTTGTTGCTCTTGGAGAGGACCCAGTTCAGTTTCCAGTACCTACATGGTAGCTCAAAGCCATCTAAAGCTGAAGCTTCAGGGGATCTGGAGCCCTCTTTTGAACTCCTCAGGCACCAGGCATGCATGTGGTGCACAAACATACATGCAGACAAAACACATAAAATAAAAAAATTCATAATTTTGTTATTTTAAAAACTAGAAACTATGTTCCAAATGAGCTTCCCTGGTTGGCAATACTTTAAGTAATACATCTAGACAACAATGATTCCTGGGGCCTCCAAATTCTGTCCTTTGATGGCTTCTTTTGACCCATATCCTGGTTTCAGGGATTGAGTGAATTTTGGGATTCTTTCTAGTGAATTGTGGAACCAGAAGGTATTTGGGAGAATCCCATAAAATGCAATGAGCATCTAGGATCCTATGTGAAGAACTATGTTTCCAATTAGAGACCTAGGCCAGAGGCCCAGCTGTGGGTGTTTCGCAGCTTATACCAAAGAAAATGGAGTAACAAACGCTCACCTGCTTTCCAGGGTACTGACCAGAGCTTTAGGTTCAATGGAGGAAGAATAAGAGAATGGATGTGTAGCTAAGTAGAACTGGTCAAAGGTCAAATTGTGTCTCCTGGGCCATAATCTTAGTTGTAGTTCTGCAAGGTGTGCCTGGAGAAGTCCATATTGCTTGAGAAGAGAATCCTATTCTCATGAGAGGGCTGGAAGCAGCTTCAGCTTCCCTCACAGGCTGACTGATCCTGCAGGAGCAAGTGTCATTGGGTGATCTCTAAATGGGACTCCATTATTCTTGGACTCCAAGGTGACACGTGGCTTGGGACAGAGATTTCTCCAGTCCACAGCGGCTAACACAGGATACATGGAGGCCCACAGATGTCCTTGAAGCCTCATGTTCCACCCTGGATGCCTTTAGCTTTGAGACAGGTGAGGTGGTTTAACAAATCTAGGGCTAGTCAATGTTATTACCTACTTTTAGATAGACACCCTTAGAATTATTAACACATATTCCTATAGAGATTAACAGGAGTCTAGCTCCATGTTGGACAAAGAGGACATAGGCAGAATTAAGACAGAGGTTGCAGATGTGTCCTCCTTTTAGTTACCCACTGGGCATCTGCAGGTGCAAGTGACAAGGCCAGCACTGTTTAGCAAAAGACATCTATGGGTAGCGGATATATGTTCTCAGACCTTACAGTTGGACCCACTATATGCAGGAAGCATTTAAGAGACAAAACAGGAAAAGGAACTGGCCTGCTGGGTCCTTCTCTTAAATCTGCAGTAACCCTCTCTTAAATCTGCAGTAACCCTCTGGGTCCAGACATCATCCATAGGGTTTAAGAGATGGAATAAAGGCCCATACACTCATAACTGACACACATGTGCACTCGCTGAAGAGGCCACATCAAACATCTTCCTCCTTTACCTGTGAGTTTGCCTTATGGGGAAAAAAAACTTTTTCTCCCCTAATGTAAGCAAAGCAAATAAACTGCTGCAGAGATGGTACTTAAGAGCATTTGCTGAGCAAGCATGAGGACCTGCATTTGGATCCCCAACACTTACAAGGGTGATGGGGTTGGTGAACATCCACAACACCAGTGGCCTGTGGGGCAGACCCGGGGTGGGGGGATGCCAGAGCTTGCTGTCCACTAGTCCAGCTTCAGGTTTTGGGAGAGGCCTTCTCTCCATGAAACAAGGTGGGGAGGAAAAGAAAATGACATCCAATATCCATTTCTACATGCATAAGTGCACACACATGTGCATATACACACATACACACATGAACACATACACATACACACACACACACACACACACATGCACACTCACACATCAGTGTATTTCTTTACTGCAAAGAACACAAATTTTGCAAAATATTTGACCAACAGCTTTTAAGTAAATGAAAAGCACATTTTAAATGGATTTTCTGATTTAGGTCTTATAAAAAAATGTATTCATGTGTAAGGCCCTGTGTGTAGTCTCATGTGCAGTCCCTAGAAGCAACAATAACAACAACAGGAAACCTGTTTCCTTGAATGACAGGCCTTACAGCAGGACTGTCCTCTACAAAGTTCGCTCCAAGAACCACACAATAGAGTTTCAAAAAACAATCTCCTAACATTTTAAACAGGTTTACAACTCTGCATTGAGCTCCATTCTGTCAGTGACCAGGGGTCGAACACATCCTGTTTTTCTCTATTCAAAAGAACCAGAGAGACTCCATCTTCCTGGAAACTTAGACATGTTTACAGACCCTGAGAAATCAACCATATCTTAGCATCTTAGGAGTAACACTGGGCTTTTCACAGAGGCAGTGTCTGGTCTATCTTTAAGGTATGAGAACTTGAGGCAATGCTTAAGGCTCACTCCATCCTCCCTCGGAGATTTCTCTTGTGGCTCTGACAGTCTTAAGTCCTAGGTTTTCCAGCCTATTTTCTTAGTATGAGAAATAACTTAGACAAATTAACACTGTTGTCCTCCGACAACAACGAAGTCTAGAAAGCAAATGTACTGCTGCCTTAGCAGCAGTTCTCCCCCGTGAGTTGCCTCATATTCACTTTGAGGGCTTGCAAGCATCATAGATTCAACCTGGAAATACTCAAGTCTAGCTCCAGGTTTGTCCTTGACCCCAGCTCCAGTGCCTGGCACTTGAAAAGATCAGGTGCAATTCAATTATGAAGTCACGCCTGACTTTTTGAAGTGTAAATCCACTGCACTTGAAAATGGCAAGTATAAAATCCATTCTTAAAAACCACTTGACATTTCACATCCGGCTTTACAGCCATGGAAATGTGAGGATGCTCACGAGAGACAGCCGGGAGAAGCTTTAAAAAGAAGAAAGAAAAAAAGGCCCTAATATTTGATCAGAAGCAGTAGTCTAATTTTTGGCTCCTTGGATAGAAAATAAGAAATTATTATTAGCTCAGCTTTGTAAAGCTCATCTCTGTGAACCTACCTTTTTCCTGGTGATGCCTAACTGCTCTGGCTTGTATGTCTAAAACTGCCTGCCTTTCTCTTCACAGAGATTTCATAGGTTACCCCACTGTCATTGTTCCATAGTTCTATCCTGAAGTCATTGTATATAGACCAGAGGATTGGCAAACCCTGGAACAGACAACACAGTAAATTTTGAACCATATGGTCTGTGTTGAGGGTTATCACGGCCCAAAAGCAGCCACAGGCAATATGTAAACAAATGAGTTGGGTATGTTTATTAAGACATCATTTATGGGCACTCAAATTTTAGTTTCATATGGTAGTCATGTATCATATTATTGAAAGCAGTGGAACCCATTCTTACTATGTGAGCTGTACAATGACAGGCAGGAGGATAGATCTGGCTCTGGGTCATATTTTGTCAACTCCTATGTGATAGTTAATATTCACTGGCAACTTGACTGGATTTACAATCATCTAGAAGACACTCCTCTAGGCATATCCAACAGGTGTTTCCAGGGAGGTTTAACCAAGAAGAGAAGGCTTGCATTGACTGCAGAAAGCACCACCCATGGTCTGTGCTGAATAAAAAAAAAAAGGTGTGCTGGCTAGTTTTACAGTTTTATTTTTAATTGACTTAAAGCAGCTAGAGTCATTTGGGAAGAGGGAACTTCTACTAAGAAAATCTCACACACACTCACACACCAGACTGGCCTGTGGGCAAACCTGGGGTGCATTTGATGGCTGCTGTGGGAGGGCTCAGATCACTGTGGAGGGTAGCACTCCTGGGCAGGTGGTCCTGGGGTGTATATGAAAGCAGGCTGATCAAGTCATAGTGAGCAAGCCTATAAACAATGGTATTCCAAGGTCTCTGCTTCAGTTCCTACCTCCAAATCCTCCCTTGAGTTCCTGCTCTGAGTTCCCTGGTAACAGACTGTCACCAGAGCGATATAAGCAAGAATAAATCTTTTTCTCCCCAAGCTGCTTTTGTTAGTGACATTTGCCACAACAATAAAAACCCAACTAAGACAAAGGGGGAAGGGGGAGAAAGGAAGCTGAGGAACAGCGTCCTGTTCTTACTTCCTTAGTGTGCACACAGTGTGACAGCCGTCTCATGCCCCCGTACAGTGCCTTCCTGCTATGATAAACCCTTCTTTAGGTTGCTTTAGTCAACAGAAACAAAAAGTGACTAGTACACTCCAGTAGAGAAAGAGAAAGTAACTTACCAAAATTAAGTTACAAATGGCAGTACAAATGTTCTAAAGTTTTCAGTCAGCACTCCACACAAGAGACCTGCTGGGGATCCTGAATTTTGAGTGCCGCTATTGTTGCAAACTACTCAGTTGATCCCATAGGAGTTTCAGTAGGTTTGTCATCCTACTGAAGTTAGCTCTGCTCCCACTCACACCCAGGAGCACCAACCCTATCCAAATACAACCTTAACACCAGCAGCAGCAGCAGCACATGGGGACATCCAAAATGTAGGATCTCAGACTCCTTCTCCTCCCTTTCTGAATGTCTTCCATTGACTCTTCTCTGATTGGAAAGCTTGCATATTGTGTGTATCTGTTTACAGGAGGTATAGAAAAGATTCAAATCCACAGAGACAGAAAGCAGACTAGTGTCTTCCAAGTCTGGGAGGAGACCAAGGAGTAAAGGGGTAATTGTTTGGTGGGCATCAGGTCTCATTGGAGATGATGTGACAGTTTCACAACACTGTAAAGATGCTAAGAGACACTGAAAATGGTTCATGATTAATTCCATGTTAGGCTTTACTTCAATAAAAAGTGTCCCCCAAAAGGTTCACTTTAAGAAGCTCCTCGGGTGACTGAGATGGGCACATTAAAGTTTGAGAAATAACCTCCATAGATTTAAAAAAAAAAAAACCAGCAGGCACTTTGCACCTGGCTGAAAGGAACAATGATTTTATATGAAAGAAAACTTGCTCAAATGATGCTAATGCATTTGGTATCATAATAATTAATGGATACCTAAATATCATTGATGCATTTTTTAAACCCCCAGCATGGATATTGTTAAGAGTATCACTTTTAAACTTTCCTCAGATTTTTTTTTATACATTCAATAGAGAAATTGCTAGTGCCAGAAAGATATCAAATGTCTTTCACCCATTAAATCTGAGTTTATGTGATGATGCTTGTCTTCCTCCCCGGCTCCACTATTTCTTCCTATTATTCATTCAACTATAACATTCTTTAAATTTCCTCAACTTTCACAGATTAACTCTCCTGAAGAAGTGTCGCCCTACTTGATATTCAGTATATATTTTCTGGTGACAGCTTTATGGTACAATTAAATTTCATACATTTTTTTCAGCCTTCCTTGAATATGCATTAGAAATCCAACCATCATAACTCTAACCCAATTGGCTTGATTTAACTATTTAAGCTCGCTTCTCACATGGCCACATTTCCATATATCCCATGCCTACACACACTCCTTCCACCTGCCCACAACTATTGGCTGTGTTGGCAATGCAGAAAAGACATACAGCCCTGGCAGTGGAGACAGAATCTCCATTAGAAAGCACTTTGAAGGATTCTGAACTTTTATCTGCTACACTGCAGTGGTGCCAGATTAAGCCAGGTCACAGGGAAAAAAATCCGAAATGTGATTAGCAACAGCAGATTGGATTCTTATTATCAGAGTTTAACACGCAAGAAATTGTTATCAGAACTTAGCATAGGAGGAAAAAAAAAAAAACCCTGATGTTTCAATGGACTAAGTAACTTAATAAGGCTCATTTGGATGCAAAAATAAATGAGCATCAAGTTAACATTAACTTTTAATGCTTGCCATTTTATGTTAATTCTTATTTTTAAATTATGGCTGATTCTTTGCAATCAGTCTATAGCTAATTATATCTGCAACGTGTAAATCTGATGGAACGCTGGGACCAAAGAACAACAAAAAATATCCAACAAAGACCTTGGAGGCTTAGAACTGTCACCCTGCTAATGGAGAAGATTCCAGTCTACAGAGAAAGGCAGGCCTGGAAAGACTGTCACCATTCTTCTTCGTCAGTGATCAAAGCTGGGTTTGCTTAACCATGGTAACCATATTGATGTATCTTGTTTCCAGATGTTCCTGCTGGTATTTTTTCTTGTAACTGATGGCTCTACCCTGAGGCTCAAGAAAGATCTGTATGTAAGGTAGATATAGACTGGATTATAAGAAATAAATCTAAGTAAAGATGAACATTATGCAGTGTGTGGCATCCAGTACTTTCTACCTCCTGACTTTGAGTCTCCTTGTTCTTCATTACCAAGCAAAACAATATCCAAATCAACATTATGAGGACGTGTTCTAAGGGCTTACATTCCAAAAATAAAAAATAATACTGATTATAGTGAGGGTCTTCCCTGTGCTAGGCACGTATGCTCCATAATAGCCACTCTTGAGAAAACTGGAAACCAGCTGTTAAAACAAAAAAAACTAGAAACCAACAAAAGTAGAGTATCTGATTTAGTTGGCTGGTAGATACGGATTGTTTAAACTGAAATGAAGTTAACAAGTATCTATGTTTCCTTCAATTAATTGCTCACTGTAAGAATCTAATGTTTCTCTGATGAAAACACTTAAGCCTAGAAAATGTAGTAATCAGCTTAAGTCAACTGAGCCACAATGGTATGCCTGCTGCATCAAATTCTTCTTCCACATCAGGACAACAGAGTTTGAAAGTGCCCTGAATTGTAGAAGATCCTGTTTCTAGAGTGATTCTGATCCAATAGGCCTGGGATGGGTGAGACTCTTCGATCATGGGATCCAAGGGCAATATTCCATGTCCAAGGTCAATATGACTGATAGAAATAAGAGACCCAGAGAAATATTTCAGAGCTCCAGTTAGGAGAAATTCTGCTTCCTTGTGGGCAAGGTGACTCACTCTTGACACAGAAAACCCACTTCCCAGGAACTCTCCCAAATCCCTGGCAAACTGGGACACTGGCCAACACTCCACCTAAGTTCATTTACATACCACAGGATCATAGAATTAAATGGGAGAAAAAAAATTGCAAGATGGGTGAGGAAGAAAGGGGCAAAGAATCCAAGAGATTTGAAGAGGGAGGGCAGGACTGTACTGTAGCAGAAAATAATAATTGTTATATGTGGTTGCCGTAGTTAATCCCCAACCCACCACTCACAAATAAACACACATAGAGACCTGTTCCATTTTAATAAGGCTCAACCACAGAGGCTAGGCAGATGTAAACCCTCTATGCTCGCCTTTTACCTCCCTAGATAAAACCTCATTGTACTTGCATATACTCCATCATGATAACTCTCAGAGCAAGCTGTTCTCTGCCTTGTGCTCCTGGTTAGTCCATGGTGTCTCCTTTTAATTCTTCCTCCTGTGATCCTTTGCTACCCCCCAAGGCCTGTGAACCTTAGCCCTGCCCCTCTCACTTGCCTAGCCCAGACTATAAGCAACTTTATTCAGCCAATTAGAGATGACTTAGTAGTCGAGGTTACATAGCATCACATTCAGTAAGGAAGATGGGGCAGGCAATTAACATTTGAATACAGATCATACTAACACTGTACCTGTGTACACAGGTTCTGAAACCCAGGAGAGCTCCATGCTTCTTTCGTTGCCCCATTGTCCTCATCATAACACATGGTGGGACACCATGAAAATACCTAATCTTCAAATTATAGTAATAGATGAGGGAGAAGAATCCTAAGCCAATGGCAAGATCATAGAAGAAAACTTCCCCAAACTAAGGAAAGGCACACCTATACAGATATACAAGAAATATGCAGAACACCAAATAGATAAAGCCAGAAAAGAAAATCTCCAGGGTACATTATAGTTAAAACCTTATATATACAGAACAAAGAAAGAGTATTGAAAACCGCAAAGAAAAAAAAAATACAAGTCACATCTCAAATCTCCCATCAGATAGCATCTGATTTCTCAGTGGAAACTTTGAAAGTCAGAAGAACCTGGAGCAATGCCCTTCAAGTCCTACGAAACCATAAAGGTCAAGCTAGACTAATATACCTAGCAAAACTATCTACATAATTGAAGGAGAAAATGTTTCTATGATATAACATCTCAGCTTCCAGCTCTAATTGCCATGTCTGCTACCTGCTGCTATGCTGTTCCCACCATTATGGATCCAAACCCTCTAGAAGCATAATCTCAAATAAACCCTGAGCTAGACTCCTAAGTTCCTGAAAGTTCATAAAGGCCTCAAATGCACCAAGTCAGTTAACATTCATTTGTCTTGAATTAACATTCTATGGAGTAATCAACAAATATAATAGGTGTGCAACTAGTTCTACTGGAGGAGAAATATGAAAAGCAGGCAGAGACTTCTTCCATCAGGAATGAGAACAGTCTTCTCTGGGGAAGCAGAAGATGAATGTTGAGAAACAGAACTTTCAACTATTTTTATATATTTGCCCTGACTGACTCTGCTTGCCTACACGTGAGCAGGGTTGGGAGCCACTCTGCTCAGAATGGTGTTTGTTGTTGTTGTTGTTGGGAGCCACTCTGCTCAGAATGGTGTTTGTTGTTGTTGTTGTTGGGAGCCACTTTGCTCAGAATGGTGTTTGTTGTTGTTGTTGTTGTTGTTGTTGTTGTTGTTGTTTTGTTTCGTGGCAGAGGTAGGGCCTTGAGTTGATTTGTCTTGCCAATGTCTGGAGGCAGTTCTGCCTGCCTTGATTTATGAAAGAGATTGAAGCATATTTTCTTGCAACACTGCATCTCTCTCGGAGGATTTGTTAATTGAGGTATCACCTCTCAAGAATCATTGAGTAAAAGTAATATATTATATTGCCTGTTTCTGATTTCCACCAGGGCAATTACTTCAAAATATGCGTGAGAGGGAAGACTCTGCTCCTGAGCACATCAAATAAGAAGCAGTTCATTCAGGACCAGGCGGGAGGATGTTGCGTTCCCTAATTTACACACTGGAATTAGACTTTATTTCATTTCTTTATCCTATTTCTAGAAATTAAATCATAAATTCCTCCTGACAGGTCATCACAGATTGGTTTTAAGTGTTCATAATTCAGTTATATTTGGGTTGTCTGGCCACCAGTCAGCTGACCTCTCTCACCTAACTCTAAACACCCCAAATTCAGCATTTCATCCTTCTAACATTTTGAGATAGTCACAATATAGAAGCATCATAACGGAACATAATATACATTCTGGGGATCCATGGCAGAAAGGCAGAAATGGAGGTCCTTAAGTACATTTGTATGTGTGAATGTCTTGTGAAAATGTAACATTACATGTGCACACACCAAAAACAAAGGATGTGTGTTCACTTCTGGCTATATCACCTAAACATTCACCAGTCTTACTGACAGTCATTTGCTGATGACGATGAATAAAAACTTAGTCAAAACTTGAAAAAGTCATTTTGTACACAGAATATTTTAAAATCAGGATCAGGAACCATGAGAGAAGCGTCAGTGGCAATACTAAACAGGTTCTTGGACTGAAAAGTCTCTGGAAATCTGGAACACACTCCTTTAAAAGCACCAGAAATTTTGATTCCTTCTATTTTCCCTCCTGGAATTTTCCTAATAGATTTTTATTTTATGTTTACAGAAAAAATTAAACAAAAAGTACTGAGATTTCATATACAAAGCTCTGTCCTTTTAAGCACCTACTGCCTTTGAGAATGAAACTATTCCAGGATGTGTGTCCTGCTTGCCTTCCCTGTTCTCAGGTAGTCATCTCATCCCCTGTCGCTGCCACCTGTGACCTAGAATGACCCACACCTGAGAGGACACTTCCTAAGGCAGGTCTTTCTGGTAGTCTACACAACCCAAATGACTTGCATTCTTGATGTTGTCTTAGTAATCATAATTTAGGTTTATAAGTGAATATTATTTTTCTCTCTGCTCACTGGAGGAGCTCTTGCCCATCCTAGAGAATCTGAAAGAACAAGTTAGTGAACGTCACTGAATTAGGCCTTTACCAAGTGACTGCCATGTTTATTTGGCTCAACCACAGTCCTGTTGAGAAATCAACTTTGAATGTGTCTATCAACGATAAAGGAAGAAAGGCTTGATTAAGCAGGGAGAGGGGCATCAAGAAAACAACCATATGTATGAACAACCATAAGGAAACTTGACAGTGGACAAGTAAATTAAAAAGTAAAAACTTTAAAAAAGAATTTGGACAGATTTATCAGATAGGGTAGATAAAGCAGCTCTCAGTGACAGAGGATCAAGGTTACCCCTCTGAGTGGTTGGGGGGAGGGGTTGAGATCCCATCCCATCGCTGTTGTTTCCTTATGAGCCCTGTTACTGGAGATGCTACATACTTCCATTGCAAGACACAGAGAAATCAAGCTGGAATTGGGCTGGAGGCTTCCTCCCTGCTGGCTAGACCTCACAATGCCATAAGGTATTTAATGAGGCTACATTGGGAAAAAAATGTCACTAGTCTCATTCAATTGTGAATCCTGTGAGCAACAGTATTGACCTGCCAGGCATGATGTGTCCACAGGTACAACAGTATAGTAGCAAGTCTTCTATGGGGATAACTGGCTATTTTCTGATAGGTTTTAATAGCAGTTCCACAGAAGGGAACTCACTACTGGTACTGCAAACCTTGTCAAAGCCATGGCTGGGATGCAGGAATGCACAGCTCCATTAGGGAAGCTACTGCTTCTGCTTTACCAAATGGACACAATGTGTCCACCACAAAGTCCTCTGGATAGCTATGTTTATATCCGTAGATCAGTTCTGCTGTTAGCTGTGGTCATGGAAGTTTCTTTTTTGCAGTAGACAGCAGAAACTGCAAAGAGTCATATAACCGAGAAAAATGATGAGAACAAGAGACTGAATGCTCCATAAATGAGACATGTGTATTTATTTCCCTTTCTAAGGCTCAGGGAACAGTGAAGGAGGAGGAGGGGGGAGGGGGAGGAATAGGAGGAGGAGGAATGTAAGAACCAGAAGATTTCCAGGAGTGGTGACACACACACATTTTTAATCCCAACAGTAGGAAGCAGAGGCAGGAGGGTTTCTATGAATTCTAGGCCAGCCTGGTCTACACAGTAAATTTCAGGCCAACCTAGTGAGACCATGTCTAAAAATGAAGGACAGAAAGAAAAGGGGGAAGGAGGGAGGGAGGGAGGGAGGAAGAGGGGGAGAGGAGGAAGGAAGGAAGGAAGGAAGGAAGGAAGGAAGGAAGGAAGGAAGG
>CAJQZJ010001079.1:3574065-3603262 GCA_907164525.1 Lophiomys imhausi
AGGAAGGAAGGAAGGAAGGAAGGAAGGAAGGAAGGAAGGAAGGAAGGAAGGAAGGAAGGAAGGAAGGAAGGACACCAGAGGGTAGGGTGGGTGGTTATGGAATGCTATCCTCAATGCATGACATGACTATGGCATGCTGGAACTGGAATCAGTTGTGATGACCTGCACAACTTTGGACCTACTGACATCTGCCAGGGTGCAGGAGAGGTTGATGAGGCCCCACCCCTCCCTGAGAATGAGACAGCAAGACACAATTTCTGCAGTAGTGTACCCACAAAGTACCTATGCTTGCTTTAATGACCCCTCACCCATGCTCCTGCATGCAACCTTAGTTAAACTCACTGGGTCACAGAGGACTGGGGGACGTAAAACAAGGGATTAGCTGGGAAGACAAGGCTCAGAGAAATGGAACAAGAGAGGGCAATGAAAAAAAAAAGAATATGATCACATACAATACATACATGCATGAAAATCATAACTAAACCTACTCTATAATCAATATGTGCTAGTAAGAATAAAAGAAATAATAATATGGAAGGAAAGAGGCAGGGATGAGCCACAGATGCCAGAGAGCCTTTATCAAGAGGGTAACAGCAACAATGCACAAAGCAAGCGTCTCATCAACACCCCCCCCCCAACCGAAAATCTTCCCAGAAGCTGCCACGGTATGGCCCTCTCACAGCACCATTTAAGCTCACCTGGGCATCCTTGGCTGTGGTGTGTGAGGAAGATGACCGCTCCCCTTCCTCCCTTGGGTGGAGTCAGGCACGTGATTCCATAGACACTGCAGGTCCAAATGGAATAATTAAAAATAAAGCTATGTGTGCCATGTTTTGATCCCTTTTCAGTTAGTAAGTACCACTACCATACTTTTTGCTTTGCATGGTTTTGTATTTCCTTTATTGCATATGCAAGGAAAATCATGAATCTGGTACGTGGGCTGAAGATGATAACTCTGCCTTTGGTAAAAGAAGGTGATGAAGCTTCATACACAGGGCAGAGGAAGGACAGAGAGGACAAGTGAGCATCAGTTAGCTCCTGGCAGGAAGGGAAGATGGGGAGAGTGGATGGAGATGGCTCAGGGAGCCCACTGCCATGCTACCCCCGCCATCATGGACCCTCGGCGTGTACGGAGGGCTTAATTACTAGGAAGGTTTGTCATCAGCCACACAAAAGTCTCCAGGCTGGGCCTCAGAGACAAGGCATGACTTCCCCAGGGTTGCACACTCAGTTCATAACAAAGCTAGAGTTCCACATCAGTGTGTCTGAAGTTAAGCTGACTACTGTGTCTATGCCTGATGTAAGAGGGCAAGGAGCCCGCTTCTCATTCTGTCTCTTCCTTGCACAGGAGGCTTTCCTCCACCGCATCGTCATACTCCTAACTCCTTGTAAAACCCAACTGACACATGTACCCTACTCTAATATTTCTCAGAATAAGGTCCCCTACCTCAACTCTGTGTTGAGTGGGTCAAGAAATGACAGACATACAGACACACCTACAAAAAGACTAGGGTCTCGTGGGTGTGTGCATTCTAATGGACAGCAAATACTAACATTGGCAACCCAGAACCTCAGAGTGTTTATATATACAGCTCGGGGGAGGAATGAGCTGATTTCAGGAGCATGTCTCTGTAGACCGCCATCCTCAGACTGTACTCATCCAGGAGGAAGATACAATTGCTAGCTGCCACTTGTGTATACACTGGACACTTGCTCATAAAACACTCATACTTGGACCTCCAAAGAAAGCTTTCCCACTCCTCCAGAGCCTGCCAATTTCCCATGAGTCTTGGAGTCCTCAACATGACCATGCTCATGTTAACAGCATACACTCACTCTGGACTTACTCAAGACTTCCTCTGCCCTCTACAGACTCCAAACCAACAGGCAGCAGTCACCTGGGAGCCAGTTAGAAATTCAGACTTCTATGACCAGGACAATGCCATTCGAGGACAGCGGGCAGCCAGGTGTACACACTGGTAGCCCCAGCTGCTTGGGAGGCTGAAGCAGGAAGATCTCTTGAGTCTTGGAGTTCATGGCACCACACTGAGGAACAAGGTAAGACCCTAACCCTAAAAAAGCAAATGACAAAAAATGTTTCAGCAAACCCTCCTATCTTAGAAATAATATATATATATGTATATATATATGTATTTACAACTACAAATAAAATTAATAAAACCTTTTTAAAAATAGTTCATATACCAGATAGCCTGTGCATCAAGTGAGTCGCTTCCCTGGACTTCTATCAAAGACACTGATAGCACCCTCTGCAAAATGTGGACAGAAAAAGAGACATATCAGACTGACTTGCCTGTCAGCCAGAGCTTACATCAGCCAAGGGAGCGCTCCTATAACTGACATACTGGATGTACCCAGCCCAGGCTGCCATACCCAGCGCTCCAATCAAAGGCTGGAGTGTAAAAACACAAAGGGGCATTTATGCTGCTTTCTGTAACAAGCCAAGTCCCTGTGTCTGCTTTTTCAAGGCTCACTCCCAATGTACTGGAGGCTTCCAAACATAGGGACTCAGATGTGATTTCCTAGCCTGCTCTTCAATTGTGCATTTGTCTACCCCCATGCAAGCACCAATTTTGGGGGCTTGGCTGGCTGTGACCCAACTGGGTGCCCATGTCCGGGGTCCTGACCTCTCCTTGTAATGGTCTAGATAGATTCTGTTTTTAAACCTTCCTCCTTAATTACTGGCATGCACGCAATTCAAGTTACTTTCTTGCAATTATGTTATTCAGCAATAACTGGATTTCTGGTTTTAATTGGGCCCTAAATTAGCGATAGCTTTCAAGAAAACCATTACAGTGATTTCTAACTACAGTTTTTGCTTTTTGAGTATATTACATCTCAAACAGAATGATTCACCGGTAGGAGTCATAGCTGTGTTAAACCCTCACCGAGGATCCCACTAATGATTACAAGTCGGGATTATTCTGTTGTAACTAAACACTTGCTGCAAATTCTGTCCACTGAGCACAGCTGTGTCACAGGGGTGGCTGTCCCTATTTGGTTTAGGGTAAGGATGTAGGCACGGCAGGTGACCAGATATTTAGCTCAGCTAAGTAGAGAAGAGAACTGTTTCTTAGCCACTGCTGCCACACATGGGCACTTCCACAGAGTACAAAAATACCGTCACACCACCAAAGCATTCTTAAAAGAGGCTGAAGGCAGCACTTTGATGAGCCTACAGAAAACATATCCTCCTACGGGGATTGTCACTCAAGTTGGGCCAAGAAGCACTGTCCCAGTCCCATAATTCTGCAAAGGACACCAACATAGTAAGAGGCTGTGTGGTAACCTGACTAAGAGCATGAGCCTGGGCTGCCTGTGACAGAGTCCTAGTCCTGCTGAGTCGCTGCCTGTGATGTCAGGCGAGTTATTGCAGACTGTATGACAAGGTTGTGCTTTGGGTCATGAAGGGAGTGGTGTTGGCTCAAGGAACCCCAAGACCGAGTTCTTGGCACAAAGGAGATTTATGTGCCCCACAGGGACAAAGATCAGGGAGCAGGAGACAAAGACAGGAGATAGAGGATGAGGGAGAAGGGGGAAAGAGCAAGGGAGAGGGGGAAGATGTGTTTATCCCCTGGGGAATGGAGGGGCAAAGGACTTCCTCGAAATCCAGAGGAAACGGATGTGCCCCATAGGCAAATGGTGGTCTATTACAAGTACATGATGAGCATCAAAGAATCTCCAATTGGAGATGGTTGCATTAGTGGCAAGCCTGTTACTTGGCAAGAAAAATCCCTTGTTTCAACTGTAGACAGCATGCTGTCCAAAGAGGACAAAACTTGGAGGCAGGTAAGTCGACAGCCTAGCTCTGTCAAGACTGGGTAGGCAAGTCCTTTATAATTCCTGCTTTACAATTAATGTCTTTCAGAGAAACGGGGCCAAAACGCTGAAGATTGATACTCTAGTGTATGGAGAGAAATTGGGAGCTGTCCAGGCAGACAGTTGTCTGTCAATTCTCAGTTTTGTAAGCTGCGGGCCCTGCACTTCCTGTATAATCAGATATATTTATCCTTCTCAGGTCTCTGATGTGGCTAAAGACTAGATAGCTAGAGTCTCATAGTCAAATTTTGAGTTGTTTAGGAATTAAGAGGGTATTCTGGATCTAAGAAGATGTTTTTAAGATGGCAATACAAGTTAGAATGGAAGCTGATTTGGATATAGAACTTTAAACTCATGGAGATGGTTAGATAGTAGAATGTTAAAGTCAGTTGCCAAATATGTATGGACTGGACATTGGGAATGTATGCTAAGCCTTATAATTTTCATAATTGTGGCCTAATTATTTTTGTTGTTTTGTATTGTATTTGTTGTTATAAGAGAAAGAACCATTTGTTGGACTGAAAGGGGGGACCTGTTGGGGGAAACAGACATACCTTAAACTTAAAAAAAAAAAAAGGAAGTGGATGGTGGAGTATGAGTGGGAAGAGGGTGAGAGGGTGGGACCAGAGGGGGGGAGTAGGGAGGGTATTGTGATTGAGATGTAACTTGAAGAAAGTACTTTAAAAAAATAAAGGTGAAGGAGGGAAACCCATGTTAGGAAGAGGTGTTTAATTTTAAATGGGCATGTTAATTAGGTGAGCTAAAGGGGGTTTTTGATTGCTGGACTTCAATACTTTGATAGCTGGACCTCTGATAGTTAGCCTCAGGAAGAAGGGGCCAAATAAGGGAATAGACCTTGGGAACTAACTTTAGGATGTAATCTAACAGTTTTTAGCAAGGCAGAGGGAATAGAGGAGAAGGGCAAGGCCTGCCAGAGCCATTTTTGCCATGCCCAAGCTGGCTAGAGTCCCTTCAGGGTAAATGGATTAAAGATGGCCCCTTATCCAAAGGCCATACATTCCAAGCCACATATAGTGGCTGATCCCCAACATCTATATTTTTATTTCCTCTCTATACACCTCTGTAATGCTAAATTTGTAAATTAGACACAGTGGGAGCTTAACTACTAATAAAATACAATAACTGTAACAATATGCTCTGATAAAAGTTAAACACAAATTTTTCTGGAGCTTTCTGCATAATATTTTCAGACCTAATTAATGATAAGTACCTAAGACCTCGAAAAGCAAAGCCACTGGTAAGGATGGATTCCTTTTTAAATGACACAGAACTGCCTTTTAAAAATCCTGGCACCTGGGGAGCACGTACTAAATGTGACTTTCACCGTTTAGATTCTAAAGAGCATTGTCTGTCTCTGTGTGTCCCACCATCCTGAATAGTGATGGAGAGATGCAAGTACTTTCTCATAGGAGAAATCAGGACTACAGGAAGTAGAGGAGAGGGAAAGGTTTGAAAGTGAGAGGGGCCTATCAGGCAATATCCTGGTAGGAAACGTGTGGTGTAGCTGGGCTATTACAGGAGCATTTTGTGAGGCATAAAGCAGATCAGCACAAATAACCTCAGAAGAGCAGCACAGTAGACACCTGTTCCCAGCTGTGACCTAATGAGGCCTCAACGGCCTGAGAAAGAAGAGCCCCAGCTCTGCAGGAAGACGGCAGCCATTACAGAGACATATCCTCTGCCTCTCTCCCGTCTCTCCTCTCTTCTTTCTCTCCTTCCTTTTCTCTTCTCCTCCCTTTCTCCCCATCTTCTCTCTCTTCCTCTCCCTGTCTTCCACCCCCCTTCCCTTGTTCTGATAGCTAAACCCAATAAGAAGCAACTAATGTGATTCTTTATCACTGCAATAAATAACAAAATTTTGATGGGTACAATAGCCTCCATGTTCAGGTGGTAATAGAAGAAAATTTTGTTGTATATAATAAAATTAAAATCTGATTCCTGTTGCTGACTCAGTTTGTGGAGGTGTTTTGCCTACATTGTGTCTCAATGAAGATAAGTAGAAAAGTCTTTTCCCATCCAAATCCATAGAGCCCACAGGCCTATTCCTAGTAAGGCTGTTTTCATCTGCCCAACAGCAGAGGTTTCTGAACACCGAGTTAATCATAGATTGAATAAGAGGTCATGGAGACCAACTCCTTGGTCTATAATAGGACTGCATATTGTGCATTCAATCACAAACATGGACTGGAAAGTGTTCTCTGCAGGACGCTGTTCTCCACCATGTTGGGGATAGATCAGTTGAAAAGTTTTTTAAAGTCCTTGCCTCCATGAAGCTAAGGTGTTTCTGGGGGGAGAAGAGGTCAGGTAACAAACTCAATTAATTAAATGATAGCCAAGCACACCTACACTCTGAAAGCTGAAAGGTAGAGGTGGCAGCAGACAAGTTTAAGGTCATCTTCAGTGACATATTGCAAACTCACATCAAAAACCAAACTAAGGACCAAGGATCTAGCTCAGTGGTTGAGTGATTGCCTAGCATAGACAAAGTCCTGGGTTTTGATACTCAACAACACAAAAGAAAGATTATATATCAGGAGGTAGTAATTGATATTAAAAATCATATAGGACTTTTTAAGATGTGTAGGGAGGGGGGAAAGGTTGTCATTTCCAAAAGGTTAATTCAAGGTTGGGGAAGTGAAGAAAGGACTTGAAGGCATGGGAAATAATGACCTTGTGCCCTGTGTCAATGTAGCACAGTCTGATGGGAGCAGCAAGGAACAGAGTCATGCCCCATTATTACCGAGCCTTACTTGCTCTCAGTGTGTGGAGGAGAGAGGGCTTGGTGAGGCAGCTAAAATCAGGAACCCAAGGGTGGTTGGGAAGAAGATTCTGGAGGCTAAATTGGCAAAGGGAAAAAAAAAAGTCACTGCCCTGTCTTCAATCCAAGATCTGTTTACATGATGAGACTTTTATTACAAATCATCTTTTATTTGAAAAAGTGTTTTCCTACAAACCAAAGAATAAAGCCTAAAAGCCGTTAAATAGTGATTACATATTTTTTTCTTTTAAATAATTGTCATTGTCCAAGAGAAAAATCTTAACAGCGCTACATACCACTACCCTCACTGTTCGGTCCCCAAAGCGGGCCATGACTTTTATGGTGACGAAAATGAGTTTCTGATCAAACCTAGTGGAATGTGCATTTCCTCAGGATGTTGAGAGCCTAGAATAATAAGCAAGCATCAACTTGGGGGACCAAAGGACACAGCACCCAGGATCAGAGGCCCTCTGGGAAGACAGGCCTTACCCAGCCTAGCCTTACCCTTCCCACCATCCTGCCCCAAACATCCCATCAGCCCTCAGAGGCACTCCCTAATGGCTTCAGTGAAGAGAGAATCCTCTCATTATCCCCAGTAAGTTAGTCACAGGCATTCACCTGGAGGAATTTCCTCAGTGGCCATAGATCCTCAATTCCAGGTCCCATTCAGTCAGATGTCAGCCACAGCACAGCCACATAACTGATTATATTGCTCTCCCCATAAATATTCTACCACCACTGAAGTGATTTATGATATTGTATCTTCGGTTCAATTTTCAGAACAATTTACAGCTCACATACATCCAAAAACTTATTACCAACTGCATTATTTGAAAACAAAGTGATAACTTGCTATCCTCTGAGAGGACCAAAGAGCCATCAGTGGGGGCTTCTATTCATCTCCACACTATCTCTGCTGCTCTTATTACTATACTATATATAACAAACATCTTAAGTGGAATTACAAAACACACACACTACATGAGTGTAGTCTATTAAGTGAGAAGCCTTGGGAGAAATACATATTTGTCTTCGAAGTGGGACCAATGACAATACTTTTCAAGAAATGGAGAAGCCTAAAGTACAGATCGTGCTGAGAAAGAATGAAGCCTTCAGAGCACATTCCAGCCAATAACAACTGGCCTTTGAAAAGGTAACGCTAGACTCATTGATTGAGTTGAGTCACTCAGAATACACTACACTCATCTGACTTGATGGCTCAGAACCTGTCCCCAGAAGACAAGCTTAACCTTGCAGAGGCATTCCTAAGCCCCAGCAGCTCATTAGAGCCCCCAAGAGAATTTGCAAAGAATGTACCAATTCCTGTCCCCATACTCAGTAACTCTGATTTCAGTTGTCTTGGGTGAGGCCTGGAAAAGAGGTTCTTTTTTCAAACATAGCCCCCGCCCCACTCCCTCCAGCACACGCCACCAGATGAGTTGAATGTACGGAAGAGTCAAGAACCTCTAACTTCTCACCCTGAACTTGAACTTCCTTTCCTATGAGCTATATTTTGCCTGCCCTCTCTTGGATAGTTGGGCAAATGCATGTAAAATTAGGACAGTCTGCTAGTACCTGGCAGGAATAGGAGCTGAACTGTTCAGTATGTAATCACCACTTTCTGGCCTCAGTTCTGAGTCATAATTATCAATAAATAGCAGTATTTAAAAATAAGTAAGGTTATAAATTTATTTGTACATAAATAAGGTTGCTATCCCACATGCCTTCTAAAACTAGATTTCAATCCAGTTCCCACCAACAAAAAGGACACTTGACTTTTGCTTTTTCATCCCAAAGGTGCTGCTTTTTTTTTCCCTGCACTAATTCCTTTTATCACACTATCACAAAACTCAGAGCACTATCAAGTTATAATTGGGGAAAGTAGTAGAACCCTGCACCAGCCTGTGCCTTTTATCCTTGGACCTTTTCCTATACCCTGCATCTATCGCATGAAGGAAAAGAAACACTTCCTGTCTCTGCTAGCCACTGTTCATTATTAAACACATATTTTCCCTGTGACCGACTTCTTACAATCACATGCACATTCTTTCAAAAAGGAATAAATATGTACCTGTCGTAGAAATAAACATGTCTCTTTATTGTAATCCCAGCAGTATCAAACCCCTTTGCTACCCAGCAGGCATGGACAGAAATCTCATCCGCCCATGAAATGGACTCACTGTCGCACATACAACAGTTACTCTGATCTTCTTCCATGAGTCCCAGTGGTGACACTATCAGGCCCATTAGGAAAACAGCCTTGGTGGTCTATGCTTGGAATGAGCTCATCCGAAAGAGCTGGGCCCATGGCCGGGTGCAGTGTGGCACACGGAGTGGCTCTAAGTGCAGGCTCAGTTCAACTGGAGAAGGGGAATTTTGAAAACTTAGCCAGCAACATGGTCTCTTAATGAGCCAATCGGTTTCACTGAGTTTTGTCTCCAACTCTTCCTTCACAGCTTAAGTTTTTCTATGTCCCTTGCACTATTACTGCATCATGCTGAAGCTTTTTAAACAAGGTGTGTTTCATCGATACTGTTTAAAACTTTGAGTTTCATTCCGATTTGGTCCCCCTGAAATCCACTTCAGACTGCTCTTTAAAATGAATAATTTTCACCTCCTCATCCAATCCTGTCAGCTTCTTCCACATTCTTTTGAGGTTCATGTTCCCCCAGGATAGCCTCAATGCCTATGCCTTTGAAATATATCTGCTATAAAAATTCAAATGCATTCAAAAATGAACATAAATAAAACATAATTTCCTCCAAATGATATATAAGATACTAAAGCATTCCCTTCTCTGTCTTTGTGCCTGTCAGGAGTTCAACACCATATCTCCTTGGGGCTCAGCATTACTCCAATCCCCCCTTCTGTCTTTCCACAGCCCTCAGCCTGCACTGCCTTCACTGTACTGAACACACGAAGTCCTGCCAGTGGTCCTATAGTGTGTCTCACTTGTCCATGAACTGCATCCATCCGGAAATGGTACCACTATATATTTTCCCCTTAGAAGATGCTCATTTAAAAAAAAAAGCCAAGCCGGGCAGTGGTGGCGCACGCCTTTAATCCCAGCACTTGGGAGGCAGAGGCAGGCGGATCTTTGCGAGTTCGAGGCCAGCCTGGTCTACAAAGTGAGTCCAGGACAGCCAGGGCTACACAGAGAAACCGTGTCTCGAAAAACCAAAAAAAAAAAAAAAAGCCAAGATGTGAAGATCTGTCAGGACAGCAATAAGTAGGGAACACAACATGAAACACAATATTCCAGGGAGATTTTAGTTTAGCTCCAATCTTAGAACAAGGTACTGCAGAATGAGTTCCCTCCTCTACCCACCTCAATGGTCAAGCTTTCTCTGAAAATTCTAGCTCCCTGCCTTGGTTAGCCATGGAGATGCCTATAATGAGTCTAAGATAGGACTGCCATGCTAATAGCCCCTAGAAAAGTGTGTGAAAACAATTCACTAAGCCCACTCCAGGGTTCCTGATTTGAGTGGTCTAGAATAGAGCCTGTGAATTTGCACTTCTAATGAGTCCCCTGAGAACTCTGGTATTACTGTACTGGGGTCAGTTTACCGATGTTATCAGGAATCAAGGCTCCCTTGGGATTTAGGAAAAAATAGGGTTATGTTCAAGGACCATTTAAAATTGATCCAAACATTGGCACATGACATTCCAAAAAAGGACTCCAAGAACATGTGCATCTTAGTTACTTTCCTATTGTCTTAATAGGACACCCGACCAAGGAAATTTATAAAAGAAAGTACTGCTTAACTTGGGCTTACAGTTTCAGAGGGTTACAGTCTATGAAGTTAGAGCAAACCCATAGAAATAGGAACAGCTGAGTACAGGCATCTTGATCCTTAACCATGAGGCAGAGAGTGTTTTCAAAGCCCACCTCCAGTGACACATCTCCTCCAGAAAGACCACACCTCCTAACCCTCCAAATAGTTCCACCAAATGGAGATCAAGTATTCAAATATTTGAGCCTATGAGGGTCATTCTCACTCAAACCACCACATTATACTCCTTGGTCCTCATGGGCTCATGGGCATAACATAATGCAAAATTCATCTGTCAACTTCAAAAGTCCTCTCTTACTCTTTCATAGTCTCTATACAGTTTAAAATTCCAAAGTCTGAGTCTCATCTGAGACTATGGGACCAGGGACCCATGGAACTGTGGAAGCTGGTCCAGGGTAAGAGTGGGATTGAAATGTGTCCAAACCCCGGAAATATCATCCTGAGATCAGCAGAAGTAGGACTGCTCCCTCCCTGCCCTGGTCCTGCATGCCCTCATGCACATAGCCCTGTGCCCCCACCCTTACCCTCCTGAGGAGGTCACATAGCCTCAGAGCCAGCTTAAATTCCTTTCCCTTTATAAGGTAATGTCCAGCAGCACCTGAAATTCCTCCTTACCCAAATGAGGCACCCTCAAGCACCCTGGCACTGACCAACGATGTATACTCACCCTATTCCCCCTACTTACCACCCAAAGCTTTAAACAGCCTTTGTTTACCCCAATTAAATAAATTGTCTCCCCAGAATGCTCACCAGCACCTGCACCCCACTTCCACCACCCCTGCCACCCCTGGCCTTTCTGCAGCCTCCAGCTTCCTCTCCTCAGGATCTGCCAGCCACAGTTTCGGGCCAAGGACCCAGTGCTGGGCCGACTGTGCCTGGATGGGCGAGGAATGGAGACTCAATGAGTTCTCTTAACTATAACTCCCTGCAAAATCAAAAGCAAATTACATACTTCTAACAGACAAAGGCACCAAATATGCATTACCATTTCAAAAAGGAATGGAAGGGGGCATAGTAAGGAAATACTGCATCAAAGCGAGACCAAAATCCAGCAGGGTAAACTCCCAATCCTACAGACCCACCTCTGATGTCAAAGGGCTTAGATGGTTCCACACTCCCCACCTTGCTGACTGAAACACACTTATTTTTCTTGGCTAGTTCTGCAACCTCTCTGCAGCTCTCCTTGGGATTCATCCCACAAATCTGGCAGTTCTCACATCTTGGAGTTTCCAAGGTAACCCAGGCTTCACTTTCACAGCATCACTCAATGGCCTTTCAAAGCATGCATGTAGGGACTCCTTCTGATACATGCCTGGACTCAGAATTTCTCTTTAACCACAGAGGAAGACTCTACAACCCTTTTGCTCCTGGATTTTTCATGACTGTAAATCCAGAACCATGTGGATAAAGCTGCCATGGTTGGCTGTCCACTTGGAGTCAAGCCTGGCCCCCTCCTTGAATTACATTTGCCATACACTGTTCTTTGTTATTGCTTTTTAGAATGAAAAACAAATTCCTCAGGACTTTTCCTTTCCAAGTTACAAGATTAGCTGGGTGGGGTCGTGTACCAGTCCCATATTCCAGTTCCCATCAATCTTCTCCTTGTCTCTTTCACCACAAGCCTTGGTGTAACAGTAAATTTTTATTTATCACACATATATTTATCAATAATTAACAATTACCTAACAATTGTCTATAAAATTCCTAAATCCTAAACCCAAACCCTAACTCTGAAACCTAACACCTAAAACTTCTTAGAATCTATAATACAAACATTTAACATTAACCTAAGGTTTCTCAAAAGGATATTTTTCTCTGAGCATGGGTCCTGATGGATGGCTGGTCTTCATACAATTTTTCAGTTTTAAAGTCTCTTAAAGTTTCTGAATTTCGTTTGTCCCCTTGTGGTCTTAAGACCAATTAACACATAAAAGTTTCCCAGTCCCAGGGCTCCGCATCTGAGCCCTCCCAAATCTTAGGGAGAATCTGTTCCGATTCAGACCTGAAACGGGTCAACAACAGAGGGTGAAACTTTCTGACAAGACCGTGATGCTGTTATTTCTCGGGTCGAGGAAAACCTTGAGTGAATCAGGAACAGGAGAGAGAGAGCCCACCCCGAGTTCACGTGGATCCTGCCTTATATATCTTCACCTGTGGGCAGAAGCTTTTGTGCGCTTTTAAAGTTAGTTACAGGGGCTCAGTCTTTTTCAAAAAAAACTTTTTGCAGAGGGGAGAATTCACAGGCCATCTGTAGATGTGGACAGGTGCCTCAGGGCGTGTCATTCAGCCAGTAGTCCTTCGCAGAGAGCTGTGAAATGACAACAGACCTCTCACCTCCGGATGGTGAGCACCCCAGGGGGCATGTCCTTCCCCCAGCCCCAAGATCAAAGAGGTCCTGGTCCTTGGTGAGTTCCCAAGGACATGTCACCTCGGATGAAGTCTTTTATCTTAAAAGTCCAGCCTTATTTCAAGTTCCCTATGCTATATATGCTAACGCTAAACCTATACCACACCTTGGCCTCAACATTACATTTCCCGGGGCTCTTTTTCAACTCAAACTTAACATTTTTATTTATCATGCTACACTTGTTCCCTATCACTGTAGTCATGCATAATAGCACTTATTAATAACCACACGGCAGAGTCAATATGAGGCTCTCTAGAAATCTCTTCAGCCAAGGAAAGTAATACAATATTTTTCAATTTAGTGCCAGGCAGATTCTTAAGACATGGCCAAAAGGAAGTCATATTTCTTGCCAAGAGTCATGAGAATGGTGTGCAGCCATGTTGCTAATATTGTTCACCTCTGAAACCTCTTGAGCTGGATCTCTATAGTCCACATTGTTCTCGGCACTACTGTCTTCCAAGATCCTACTAAAATGGCTTTATTAAGTCCTGTTTATAGCACGCAACCATTTTTATAGCCTGAAGTACTAAAGTCTTCCACGTTCCTCCAAAAGATAGCCAGGTCTTAAGACTTGCTCAACAAGAGGGAAACCAAAGCTTGTATTAGAAACTACTCAATGTTGGTGAAGTTGTAGATCTTAGAGATAAACTTAAAATTACTACTTTACTAAGCCATCATAATCCCTGTAGGAAGCACAGTTTAGAATAAGCATCGGAGATACCAGGATTGTCAATCATTTTAGCTTATTTCCTTCAGTGGAAAGAAATGAAAGAAATGTTGTTCCAGTTGGTCACCTGGAACAACAGAGTGAAAAATAATCAGTCAACTTGGTGATCTCTTTGCTCTTCTATGAGCCAGCCCTCCTGAATCTCCCAATATCTTGAGCATTGGTTAGGCCCTGATCCAGAGCTAAGAGATCACATCCCTACGAAAGAGGCCCCATGCACTTTGCATCCTCCAACAGAATCTGTCTTTATACTTATCACAGATCCTTCTCTAGGCAGCCCTAGTCCTGAGCTCTGTTTATCAGCCAATAGAATTCATTCTTTTTCTTAATTTATTTATTTTATATTCCAATCACCATCCCCGCCCTCCCCTCCTCCCAGTCTCACCCTCCCACCTACTTCCCCCATACTCCCCCCACCTCCGCCCCAGCACCACCCTACTCTGTCACATCAAATCAAATCAGGACTAAGTGCCTCCTCTTCCACTGAGGCAAGACAAGGCAGCTCTGCTAGGAAAATGAGCTCCAGAGGGAAGCAACATCATCTAAGTCTGAGACAGTTCTCATTCCAATTGTCAGGGGATGCACTTAATGACCAAGCAGCCTATCAGCTTCATACATGTAGTGGGCCTAGAACCACTCCATGCAGTTCTTTGGTTGTTGGTTCAGTCTCTATGAGCCCCCTTGTGTCCAAGTTAATTGGCTTGTGGGTGTTCTTGTTGTGTCCTTGATCCCTTCAGTTTCCTCAAACCTTCCCCTAACTTTTCCTCAGTTCTCCTTGATTTTTTGCCTAATGTTTGGCTGTGGATCTCTGCATCTGTTTCCATTATCTGCTGGATAAAGCTTCTCAGATGGCAGTAATGTTGGGTTCCTGTCCAGATCCCTCTATCCATTCATTTCCTATGTTTATTTTATCTTCCCTACCTACAGGAATTAGAATTTATTCTTATAGTAAAGATCACAGGTTACAAGTTCTACTATGTTTAAATGTGGAGGCAAATAAATCCCAGGTCAGTCCCTAGAGGTCTTGACCCAGTTCTCACAAAAAAATGGCACTGTGCCGAGTTTTCATTTTTATCTCTCCATGGTTCACTTTTCTGCCAGTGTGATTTCCTGCAGAAACCCCTCAACAAATCCTAACTACATTTTAAACATTTGCTCTTAAACCCAGACTAGTGCAATCCTCATCCCTCATAAAAAGAAACATCTCAGTACAACAGAGACAACTACAAAAAACCACAACCAATCAAAATGCAAAGTTGTGCAGCCCAGTAGAAATGGATACATCTACAAAACACTCCCACAGATAAGGCTCAGGTAACATTATGCAAGAGTGTAAGAGAGGGCAGAAAAATTTTAAGAGCCAAAGTTCTGGGACTTTGTTGTAAGACAGTATCTTTTAGTAATGTCAGAAGCTACACTCATAAAAGCTCACCAATGTGACTTCATAAACATGAGCTGAACAAGGACAACAACAATAGACATGCCAAAATAAAAGAGAAAGCCCACAAGGCCTCAATCCCATACTAAGAACTACAGGCAACTAAGAAATGCTGAGAATAGGAGAAACAGTCTTCCCCAGGGAAGAGCACATATCTGGTTATCCAGTACCAGATAGTCAGACTTGAAAAAAAAAAAAAAAAAATATATATATATATATATATATATATATATATATGAGTAACATTATACAGACTGAGAAAGTTGTATTTAAGAATGTGTGTCAGCCGGGCATGGTGGCGCATGCCTTTAGTGCCAGCACTCGGGAGACAGAGGCAGGCGGATCTCTGTGAGTTCGAGGCCAGCCTGGTCTACAAAGTCCAGGACAGCCAGAGAAACCCTGTCTCGAAACCCCCCCTGTAACCGAAGTTTTTAATTATTATTGTTTAACTAACAGTATTCACTTATAACAAATATCAACAATTTCTTAACTATTGATCCTACAAATTCTTACAACCCCTTTAACCTATCCACTAAACCTATTGATAATTATTTTTCTAACCTTTTAGAAGGATACAGTCTCTGGGGCAGGTCCTCAGTCGTCAGGAACACAGTCTTTGTTGTAGATTCTTTTTTTTTTTTTTTTTTTTTTTTTTTTTTTTTTTTTTTTTTTTTTTTGGTTTTTCGAGACAGGGTTTCTCTGTGTATCCTTGGCTGTCCTGGACTCGCTTTGTAGACCAGGCTGGCCTCGAACTCACAGAGATCCGCCTGCCTCTGCCTCCCGAGTGCTGGGATTAAAGGCGTGCGCCACCACGCCCGGCCTGTTGTAGATTCTTTAACACACTTAGCAGTCCTTTTTCTGGATCTCTCAGATGCAGGTTCATCAGGGTAAGTTGGTTATTGCAGTCTCACCTTAAATAAGGCTTGATGCTTTCTTCTCTCTGGGAGACCCCAGCCCCTTCGCATCAGTAACTCTGCCACTCTACCTCAGAGTCCTTAAAGCCAGGCACAGTTTCGTTTAGGCCACTGTTTGGACAGATCAAACCCCTCTAGGCAAAAGCTGAGCCACAGGGTTTAGTCTTTGGCCTTTTGGTGTCTTGCTCAGGCTTTCTTTGCTCACCAGCTTCTTTCTGCCTCAGGAAGATCTGGCCATCAAATGATGGCCAGCACTGTTTTCAGCAGGACTCTGGGAGCTCTCTAGCATCAGAGGCCTCTTCTCCTTCTGGGCTCCATGCACTGTCCTTAAATAGGAGGAACTCTGTCTCAGCTTAATTTGGGCTCCACCCACTTAGCAGCTGAAAACAATGTCAGGCCAGATACTTTGTTTCTTTAAGTCCATTAAGTCTTTCCTGTTTTTCTGACAACGTTGTTTTTCAGTCCATTAAGTATTTCCTGTTTTTCCTGACTTCAACCTTGTTTTTTCAGTCCATTAAGTCTCCTGTTTGTTTCCTGTTTTCACCTTACTTCATCCTTGTTTTTCCACAAGCTGATAAACTAATCACTCACAGCCAAATTGATCTTCATGCCCGGAATTAAGAGACTGTATCAGACACCCCTATATATTTTCTAAATCTAATTTAATTATTCTAACTCCCTACACCCCCCCAAAAAAGAATCTGTGTGTGTGTGTGTGTGTGTGTGTCCATGTAACAATTTATGAAAAAGAGGCCATGAATTTGAAAGAGAGCAAGGAGAGATATGTGGGAGGGTTTGGAGGGGATTAAACAGAAGGAAGAAATAAAGTAATTTATATTATAGTTTCAAAAAGAAAAAAATGAATGAGATTTTTAGAGAAGAGAGAAGTGTTCAAGCTCTTGGATTTTTGGTAAATGAGAATTTGGGAGTGCTATTTATAAATCTAAGCTAATTTGGATGACAAATAATCTTGGAAAAGTAAAATGTGAACAAAAAAACTGCTTTAAGAGAATCTACTATTTATGCCCCTGTAAACACACTCCCACACACATGCCAATTACAAATCCTGAAGAAATAACTGGCCAGAAAATATTTGAAAGTAGAAAAGGAGCTGGTCAGAACAGGAGGATAACAAGATGGGAGAACAAGTGAGGATAAGGGAAATGTGAATATTGCTGAAAACACTGTACATGTGTTTGAATGTGTCAAGCTAAACCCAGTATTATTTATAAATAATATATGCCAAAGTTTTTAAAGATAACAAATTGTGCCCTGTTATCTGAAAAAGAAAACTCTATTATGAAGCTATGTTCTAAGCACCTGTGATACAAGCAAGAAACAAAATCAAAAATCTGTACTCTGAAAACTACATACTGGAAGAAGGAACAAATTAGAAGCAAAATAATGACACTATATTAGTCACTGAATGTAAGTAGCCTAAGATTATATGTGTGTTGATTAAACTGATGTTAGAAGATGGTACATGTTACACACACACACACACACACACACACACACACACACACACACACAAAGAAATGTCAATGTTAGGGACCAAATGCAAACCTGGAGACCAGATTCTACAGCATGGAAACCTAACACTGGTGTTTTTAAGTCTCTCAAATGATTTTCATGTGCAGTCAGACAGAATGAGAATGATAGCCTTTGTTCATGGAAACTGACCATTTTCAACTCTGTGGGGCTCTTTTGGCTTCTTCATTTACTCAGTTTAGTTTTAGTGTTTAAGGAGTACCCATATTTTCTAATATAGCCCTAAATTCTGGGGCTTCTGCAATAAAGAAAAGAGGCACAGTCTTTGGTCCCTTGCTGTCCCATACAGAGGATCATGTCTCCTTTTCTCATCTCATTTTGAGTTGTCAGAATTGTCACAACTTCCCAGTGAGGATGCTGAGCCCTGGTTAAATAAGACACACAGTTACTGAATAACCGAGCTAAGAGTCACTTGCACTCTGGGGCACTCTGAAGAGCCCACACTCACCACAGCATTTCCCAGGGAAAGTCTTTGTTCCTGCTTTTTTTCTTCTTTGATGTTTCATGATATAATTTAATGAATTATATTTGAATAGCTCCAAATTGTGTAATTGATTACATTCAGCCACATCACAAATTGCTAATCTGATTCACACCTGCTGATGTGCCACCTGGAGGGAGAGAAGTGAGGTGGGTGGTTGGCTAGGCCTTATTGGTTTCCCACATATGGGTGAATTGACTGCATAAAATAAAAGTTACTTTAAAATATCAGATGGGTCATGACCTGTGATTAGGCAAGCAACAGTTTTCATCAACTTACATGCGGGACACCTGGAAATTATGGTAGTCAGGCCTGATAAATCCTGAAATTAATTTCCATTAAATCTCCCTAATATGAGACACATATTTATAGAACATTCCTAATGTTTTTGATCAGCATTTCACACTCAGCATAACTGAGTTATTTTAAGCACACACTGTTACAGGCTGAATTGTGTCTCTCAAAAAAAAAAAAAATATATATATATATATATACCCTAATTCCCAGTACCAAAGAATGTGACTGTGTTTGAAAATAGGGTCTTTAAAGAGGTAATGAAGGTAAAACTGAGACCATTAAGATAGGCTCTTGTCCTGTCTGATTTAGACTCTTACAAGAAGAGAAACTTCAGACACATAAACAACAGACAAGTGCACACAGTAAAGATCATGTGAGAACACGGCCATCAGGTGGCCATCTAAACATCAAAGACTTCAGGAGAAAGAAGACTGGCCAACACAACCTTGATCTTGGATTTAGAAATTCCAGAATGATGAAAAATAAATGTATGTTGTTTAAATCACTCCGTCTGTGATATTTTGTTAAGGCAGTCACAGAATTAATTAACTTGTACATTTAAACAATTATTGCTCTAAGCCCAATTGTCATCAGAGAGGCTTCTTTCTGGGAGCTGATGATAGCAGATGAAAAGACTCACAGTCAAGCATTAGGGAGTGCTTGAGGAACCCAGTCGAAGAGGGAGAAGAAGGATCTGAGGAGGAGCCAGAGGGGTCAAGAACACCACAAGAATACAGAGCACAGAATCCACTGAGCAGGACTCATAGGGGTTCACAGAGATTGAAGTGCCAATCATGAAGCTTCTATGAATCTCAGATAGGTCTTCAGCATATACACTATGGCTGTAGATCTTGATATTCTCTGGGATTCCTAACAGTGGGAGTGGGGGTGTCTTTGACTCTTTTGCCTGCTCTTGGGGCCCTTTTCTTCCTACCTGGTTGCCTTGCCCAGCTCTAATATGAGGGTTTGTGCCTAGTGTTACTGTTGTTTTTTATCCCATGTTTTAGTTGATATTCTTGGGAGGCCTGCTTTTTTCTGAAGGGAAGCAAAGGAGGTGAGAGAAAGAGATAGAGAGAGAGATAGATAGATAGATAGATAGAGAGAGAGAGAGAGAGAGAGAGAGAGAGAGAGAACTTTTTAAAAATGTCCATTGACTCTTAGGTTAGTTAACCAAAGCTGGGTTTTCCACAATATGGTTTACCTGTGGTAATAACAGATGTTTGGTGCTTGATGCTTGTAACTGAATTAACTGAAGAAACCTTATATACAAAGTACAGGGAGAGAGAGAGAGAGAGAGAGAGAGAGAGAGAGAGAGAGCCCAAGAACACATGTCAGCTCAGAAAGAACCCCACTTCTTTCAAATTCATGTTTCCTACATGTTTATGAGTCAAAGACAAGCCACAGGCTCTAGCATTTCCTCTTCAAACACACTAGTATAAAAGGAAAAAATGGCTGCCTTATATGTCAAGCTCTGGGCAAAACTACTTCTGAGTCAAGTGGAAAATTCAAATTAGAGCATATTTTGATTTTTACTAACCAAGAGGAGCAGAAAAGATACCTTTTCAATGATACTTATGAAAGCACTGATTTCCTTTTCTTTGTAACCAAAAGAGACTCCATTTACCTCAGAGCTATCACCCTGAATATGAGCTGGATTACCCATTGTAACCTAGTGATGGTGTGCTTGTGGTACAGTAGTCCCTGTAGCATTAATGAGCATTTACTGAGCGCCTACTGTTGACGGAGTCTATAATGAAATAAAGAATGACAGTTTGGGAAGGAATGATGAAACTGAATCCTGAGACCAGATAAGAAGACTTGGGCATTATTTTGGGACACTGTGACCATAGCACCTGATAGGAACAAATTAAGGGAGGGAAGATTGGGGTTTTTGTTTGTTGTTTGTTTGTTTGTTTGTTTGTTTGTTTGTTTTTTAACAAGCCTTGGCCTGGATTGTGCAATCTTAGCCTATCTAAGTTAGCTCATTCTATTCCCAAAAATGACCCCATATATACATATGTCCCCTTGGAGTGTTATTCTCCACGCTATGCTGATGTTCCAGGCCATATGGAATGAGGTTCTTTTCTCTAACCCATGGCATGTGTTCTCCTTCCTGTTATTGGCTTCTTCCTCTTCTTCTCCTGGAGGCTTCTTCTACTCATCAACCTCTCTGCTTCTGAAGGCCAAGCACCTTAGTCCCACCTACCTCTGACTTTGCCCAATCTCAGGCCTCAGCATCTTTTTAAATGTTTATTTATTACATCAAGTTACATTTCCATCATAGTACCCTCTTTCCACCCCTCCCGGTTCCACCCTCCCATCCTCTCCTCCCTCTCTCACCCATCCCACTCCTCCAATGTGGAGTGTTCCGACATATCAGCCCCTCTCAGTTCAACAGTCATATGAGACCTAAGAGCTTCCTCTTGCACTGGGGGCCTACATGGTAGCATAGGGCAAACTGTCCCATTAATAGGCAACAAAGTCTATGTTCCTGATCCTTTTAGTGTGTTGGTTGTAGGATAGTTATCCTGTATTATATGGCTAAAATCCAATTATAAGTGAGTAGATGCCATGTGCATATTTCTGAGTCTGGGTTAGCTCACTCAGGATGAGCTTTTCTAGTTCCATCACAATTTAATCAAAAAATGAGGAACAGAGCTAAACAGAGAATTCACAAAGGAAGAATATCTAATGGCAGTGAGACATTTGAAGAAATGCTCAACATCCTTAATCATCAGAGAAATGCAACTCAAGACAACTCTGAATTCTATCTCATACCTGTCAGAATGGCTAAGATCAAAAAAATCAAATGACAGCACATGCTGGCAATGTTGTGGAGAAAGGAGAACACTCCTCCACTGCTGGTGAGAGTGAAAACTTGTACAACTTCTGTGGAAATCAGTCTGGCGATATCTTAGAAAACTTGGGATAGCCCTACCTCAAGACCCAGCCGTACCATGTCTGGGTATCCACCCAAACGATTCCTCACCAAACCACAAGGTCATATCCTCATCTGTGTTCATAGCAGCCTTATTTGTAATAGCTAGAAACTGGAAACAGCACAGATGTCCCTCAATGACGAACAGATAAAAAAAAAAAATTGTGGTACATTTACACAATTGAATACTACTCAGCTATCAGAAACAATGAAATCATGCAATTTGCAGCCAAATGGATGGGAAGATTGGTTTTAAGTTATGGCTCAGAGGGTTTCAGCCCAAAGTTGCTTGGTCCCTCATATCTGACCAGGACATCATGGTGGAGAAGCATATCCAGAGGATAACTATCCTCATCAGAGCAAACAAGAACCAGGGAGTGAAACCGGAAGTGAGTGAGGCTAACACATCAGTGAAGAACCTGCCGCAGGGTTCGAGCCCATCTCTTCCAGTTTAGGTTTTCCTTCTAGATTCTTCTCATCCAGTTTCTAGAAATAGGACCCCAATGCCCTGGCAAAAACAGAGAGCTTAGAATTGGCAGAAAACAGGAAATACACAGCAAGTGGATTTTGCAGGTGGTTTACAACCGCTTTTTATTTAAAGGTATGAGGTACTGGTCAAGTTTAGGGTTGGGAACTGAGCCTCAGCCTCTCACAACTTTCTGGTTGTCTGGGAGGGATGGAGTTTTCTCACAGTGGTTACCTTGCTAGGGCAGAAAAATGTGGGCAGCAAGAGGACGAGGCAAAGAGAAAGCAATATCAAGTGGTCATGAGTGTTCAATTCTTGCAAAGGGAGGCAGGGATCGTCCTTAGGAATATTTATCCTGTAAAACTCTAGGCAGCAAAGGAGTAGGTCAAAGCAGATCATTTGTAAGGCTTATTCCTCAAAAGTCAAACATGATTTCAGTTTGGGGTCATTCACCAAGCATGAAGGTTGTGGATAACAGTATTATTAATATTCCATAAATTCTTTATATGGCACTCGGTAGAAAATCATCATTTGTAATATTTATCTGGTGCTTGAATGAGAACATGCGATAATAAGACAATTCAATTTTCTACTTTGACATTTCAGATATGACCAAGTCATGATAATCAATCAGTAATCCATTTATCAACTACAAGAAGCCAATTATGCACCAATAATCAGTGAAATTTCAAACCAGTAACCTGAAGCATGTGCAATGGTGACAGCGAAGGTAGAGACATTTGCTATAATTACGCTGTTATTGCTTCTAACAAAATGTTTTATACCTGAAAGGGCAGGTGGTAGCTTTAAAGCCTCAGTTCTAGTCTGGCTCTTTATTACAAATTGCCTTTCGAATCACAGACTTTTTAGAAGGGCAACAGCAGGTACAGGCACAGAAAGAGAGAAAGAGAATATGGCTGGGAATCACATTTGGACTGTATATCCTGGCTCTGCATTTATTGAGTAACCTTGAACAAATGATTTAAACCCCTAGGCTTCAGTCTCTCCATCTATAAGGGCAAAGTGATAACTACCCTGCGAGACTGTCTAAAGATATGCCACGATGAAGGACACACGGATGCTCAATAAATACACACTATCATTAAAACCAAAAGACTTAACCAAAACAAAGCTGCAGGTCATGTTTGAAAAAAAAAAAAACAAAAAAGCTCTAAAACATTCTGTATAAGTAAGTCAGCAAGGAGAGAAATATTTAAAACATAGCACCAATTATAATCAAGTATCTTGTCAAATATTCTGATTGTTAGATAATGATCATATGCACTCTTAATATCATAAATGGCTACACTTTGGTATTCTATTTATTGTATTCTGAAAACTCATGTTAATTATAGGCATAAACTGGGGCAACTCAAAAGCCCATGGAAGGCATTTATGGAAGTGCCTTCATGTAGTCTGGTGTGTTTGGAAGAAGAACTCCAATGGCTTCTACCTTCAAATGCCACACACACTCATAGTGTTCAGTTGAGGCCATCTAAACAGCATGCATTTATGTGTCCATGTCTGTGTATGTATGCACTCGCATTTTAACTCAATTTCCCATGGTACCTCACAAGTATTTTCATTCCCCCGTTAGTTAAGAACACGGCCTGGCACAAAGCTAGAAGGCAGGTCTTCAGCAGGCACAGGCTGAGTCACTACAGCATTGAGACATTCCAGGAATGTCTCAGATCTCAAATAGCTCCTCATGGGGATCCAAAGGGCCTTATGTAAATGGTGTTTGCCAATAGTATACTATCATATAAGTGTTTTGGTATCTATTACGGTATAACAAAACAACTTAAGATTTAAAAACATGGAGCAAATTAACTCTCTCCTAATTCAGTGGGCTGTTGATAATCTCACAGGTCATATAGAACCAGCTGAAAAGCACTGGACTTATCTGGATTTGCTTGAGCTGGAATATACAAGACACTACTTTCACAAGGCTGTCTGCTATTGGCTCTTAGCAAGGGAGGTTTATCTGAGCAAAGGGTGTTTCACTTCCTTGCAGAGTCTCTGTGTAGAAGGGGCTTTACACAGTAGCTGAGGTGCAAAAGGTAGTCCTTAAAAAGGAAGTATTTGATGGGCTGGACAATCAAGAAGGATTCTCATGACCTCCATTTTGAAACCATTCAGTGTCATCCTATTGGCCAGACAACTCACAAGGTCTGTGTCTCAAGCAGAAGGATGTAGACTCCATGACTGCTCTGTGGGTGTGTTGCTATTATCCATGTGTTTTTCCCTATGTGGTGGACAAAATGTAAACATATTGAAAGGCTAGATGAACTTTTAGCAAATTTCATTCACTTATTTTCCAAGCATGTCATTGAAAACATATAAACCATCTCACAAAATTAAGAGCTCAAGTTATGCTATCAGCTGAGTCTCGATTAAAATCCCTGTGCTGGCTATATAACCAAGAAAAAGTCACTAACACGATCCTCCACCTGGGGACCCAAAAGAAGTGGACTGCTTGGAATGTTGCCTGATTGCTGAGCTCCCAGCTCTGTGAGAAAGCACTTGCCTAGAAAGTAGATTCGAGAAAAGCAAACAGTGTGTGTCGACACTCAGTGCTCAGAGAAAGTCTAATCTTGTAATTGCCGTGGTGACTGGAAACATCTCTCCCCAAGCACCCCTCCTTGCCAACCCCTAAACCAGTGGTTTCTCATCCTACCTAACGTTGCAACCCTATAATACAGCTCCACATGTTGTGACCCTCAACCATAAAATTATTTTCATAACTGTACTTTTGAGACTGTTAGGAATCCTATAAATATCTGATATGCAGAATATCTAATATCTGTAAAAGGGTTGTTTGACACTGACACCTGCCCCCAAAGGGGTTTCTACCCACAAGTTAAGAGTCACTGCCCTAAATCCTTCCCCATCCTTCAACTGATACTGATGTAAAGAGGCAGGATTACTTCAAAGCTCAATATTGCTTCCTGGCTGGGAAGTATCCATACCAAGAAACTCCCTGGAACAATACATTTGGTCACTTCTTCATGGAAAAAAAAATTATAGCAAATATATTTTAAAGGCTGTCTTCCTTTGCTTTTTATTATTGTAATAAAGCACTGACCAAAACCAACTTAGAGAGGAAAGGGTTCATTAGGCTTACATTTCCCCCTCACAATGAGGGGAGCGAGGGCAGGAACTGAAGCAGAGGTCATGGAGAAATGTTGCTTTCTGGTTTGTCCCCAGACTCATTTTCCTAAACCTCCCAGGACCAGCTACACTGTGATGATACAGGCTTTTAATCCCAGCGCTCACGGAGACAGAGGCCTGCAGATCTCTGTGAGCTGGAAGCCAGCCTGGTCTTCAGTGGTCTGGAGGTGAGGAGGTGGGGGAACCTCCCAGGACCACCTGCCTAGGGGGTGGTACCACCCATAGTGGGCTTGGCTCTCCCACATCTATCAATAGTCAAGAAACAGACATGCCTCAAGCCGATCAGATGGAGACAATTTCTAAGATGTTGTTCCCTCCTCCCATGTGATTCTAGTTTGTGTCTTGTTGACAGAATGCAGCACAGATATTGATGGAAGAAAGACAGGAAGCTGGACAGACTTTTCTGACCCAAGCATCTTTTTTTTGAAGATTCTGAATACTACCCTATTACCTGACATACATGTCAGACGCTAACCTCAACACGTTAATCACACCTTGCAATGTCGCTGTGGCCTACCCATCATAATCCTGTGCCCAAAACTGACCCAGAAGCAGAATCAGAGACTCCTGGAGCCCCAGGGGGTTGAAAGCCTTATCCCGGTGCAGAGTGGGTAGATTAGGACCCATGAAAAGCAGATACAAGAGGGCCTGCAGCAGGACTCAAAGAACGAAAAGAGCATCTGCAGCCTGGGTGGCCAGAGAAACCAGGGCAAGTAGAACAAGTGAAGGCAGGAAATCAAAGCAGGGTCATGAGGTCAAGTCTCAGGAGCAATGGAAGTTCACAGAAAGGACACAATTGGCCCTGGAGCTGTTCTTTTCCTCTGTTCCTAACAACCCTTTCAACACCTAAAGAAAGAAAAAAGAAAAAAAAAAGTGCCGTGTGGCCTCTGGCCTCAATTTAGTCCATAAACTGAGGGACCAAAGAATATTTTTACATGGAAACTTCACCAAATTCAAATGAGGGCATTCTCTGATCCAGGATTATCGAAGTGTCCCTCATGTAGGGGGAACTGCAAGTAGCTGTCATGTAGGGTAAACTATCAAAGTGGCTGTCCTCGAGGGACGGTCGGCGGGATCCTGGAAGGTGAACTAGCCCAGTATACATAATGTATGAGGCTTCTCCTCCATATTTCAGAGCCAGCAAGAGCTGGGTCCTCCACTTCAGAAAACACTTGAGTTCTCCCAGCTGGAAACATGAGTGTGTCCCAGCTGGTGTCACAAGTGAACTAAAACCTGAACAAAAGTCCCCTGGTGTCCCCAAAGCACAGTTTCCCTAAAACACCACTGAGGCCTCTCTCTGCATAACTGCAGAAGGCCTCGCTACACATCAGACCCATTACGCAGACTCTCCATGGCAGCATTTTTCTCAGCCGTGGCTTAAACTTGGAGATTTGCTGAGCTGCCTACACCCAATTCTCTTATGTTTGACCTATGCATTAATGCTGAACAATGAATGTGTACACACTGCATTAGAAATTAAAGCTGGGGGGCTGGAGAGATGGCTCAGAGGTTAAGAACACTGGCTGTTCTTCCAAAGGTCCTGAGTTCAATTCCCAGCAACCACATGGTGGCTCACAACCATCTACGATGAGATCTGGTGCCTTCTTCTGGAGTAAATGTGTACATGCAGGCAGAACACTGTATACACAATAAATAATCTTTAAAAAAAAAAAAAAAAAAGAAATTAAAGCTGGACACTCTGTAACGCGCTGCCATCCTACTGTGTTATGTTTTATGCTGAGACCAATATTTAGAGTCTAAGTTTTTCCCTGACTCATAAGAAGAAGGGAGACCCGGCATTTCACATTCCCGAAGGCACATTTCATGTTCAGAAATGAGAAACTGATTGCAAGGACTTCCAGCTCCCTTTGGGAGTTTTCCAGGGTGCTGACAATACAGGAAGCCCTCTAGCCAGGTGCCAATGAGTACCATGTATGTGGCTTTGCTGAAATCCAAGAGGTTGTAGTTGCTGACTTTGTGGCTCTGCTAAATCACATGACTCCCTCATCCCTCCAGGAAGATGATTTCCCAAAAGTCCTCATTGGCTAGACTCCATTTCCATGGCATAGAAGAACCTCCATGCTGCAGGCCTATGGAAGTCCTCTAATGAAACTCAAAAGCTATCCCACATGCTTAGGGAGCCATTCACTGCTTACCAGCATTGAATCATAGGAAACACGGGTTTCATCCCTCCTAACTACCTTCTGCTGGTTGTGTCCTACCAACTACTTGTACTTAATTGGCTAGGAGTTTGGCTAGACAAAGGCAGTAGAGCTGCGGCCACTGGGCCATATGGAATTGACTGTCACTCATTAATGTATCTATCCTCCAGATAAAGGCTTAAATCTTCGTCTCTTTGTTCAGTATCACTAAAGTAAACAGAATTAAGATAGGGGAACTGAAGGAGATTCCCCAGCCAAGAACACTGACAGCTGAAATGTAA
This sequence comes from Lophiomys imhausi, assembly GCA_907164525.1. Taxonomy (NCBI): domain Eukaryota; kingdom Metazoa; phylum Chordata; class Mammalia; order Rodentia; family Muridae; genus Lophiomys; species Lophiomys imhausi. The sequence goes on from CAJQZJ010001079.1 coordinate 3,601,312, forward strand.
TCATTTTATAAGATTTATAACGCTATTGACTTTTCTTTTGCATCATAAATTTCTCTGCTGACTGTCTGCCTGGATTTTATTATAATATCATATTAGGGAGAGCAGCTTTGCTGGTGACAAATGAAAATCACTGACAGGAAAAAAACTCCCCTTTATCAGCTCATCACCTACCCACATTAGCATCTTTGTGTCCTATTATCAATTTTATACATAAGATAACATTTCCTAATAGCAGGGATTTCTCTGGTGCTATATGAGTGGCGCTAGCATCATTTGTGGTTCTTGTCATGCATATCCTACTTGAAAGTGGAGTATATCTGTTTTCTACATGGACTTTGAAAACTGCAAATATTTTCTAGAAGCTCAAGCAAGAACACTGCTTTATGGAAAAACCATAACTTGATGAGTATTGAAGGCCCCTTTGAATTTGGCGACAACCTTTGGATAATTTTACGGTAACTCCAAAAATTGAAGACAGTTAAAACAGATAGGAAAGAAATAGCTGCCGAGCTACTGAATGCAAAGCAGAGTACACATAAACAAAGTCTTTAGTCATTATTGTTGGAATTCTCAGAGTCAAAGCAGGCTAAGTTTAATCAAGTTGCCTGTTACCTAAAACTGTCCTACACTACATGTCTGTTGAGGCCATTGATGCAGGAATATCACTTTTTTCTTAGCACTCCCCAACATTCTTCACACGGCTGGGAGCCTGTGGGTATAATGTAAACTTAGTTTCTAAATTTTATTTTATTTTTTTAGGGCCTGATCGAGCCATTGGCATTTGTGGCTATATCTGCAAAACACTGAGCCAGCCTATCAGCTCTACAATTTTGTGTGACAAGCAGTCAATGCAGCGAGAAAATCCATTTCATCAGCTCCATGAGCTGAAGGGAGGCCTGTGAACACATGCCAATCACAGCGCTCTGTGGTTCCCCATCACAGCAGGGCAGTCCCTGTGATCTTCTTCTGTGAGGAAGGGTTCTCCACAAAAGCACAGCCTGGCTCACTCCTGGATTTTTGGGTTCCCCTTGGTATGTGACACTCAACATTGATACACTCACCTCAGACCAGGACCAAGTACTCTTGATTCAAAATTTAGTTGGCATTAAAAAACAACAACAAATACCTAAAGTACTTTTAAAATGTGAATTCTTAGACTTGGTGCCCTAATTTTCTTCTTTAAGTCAGTCCTACATTGAGTACAGGTAAATAGTCCAGCTGGCTGACAGGCTTTCATTTAAAGATCGGTTTCTTCAACCAATCTGATTCATCTCTTATTTGGAAAGCAAGTATGTAAATGTTGTATACAAACAATCTCGTTAGTTGTCCCAATTTTTCTGTAAGTATCCATTTTTACTGCAATTTTCATACATTGTTTGTGTAAGCCTACCTAGGAGAGTGGTCATTTTAAACCCATCTTCAGAATGAGTTTCAAAGGAGACTGGTCAGAAGGAAGGCCTGGAGAAATTCATGAAAATATTTACACATAGAATGCCTGATTCTTTTTTTTTTTTAATAAATACTTTATTTTTTTTTCTTCAAGTTACATCTCAGTAACAAACCCCTCCCTATTCCCCCTTCCTAACCCGCCCTTCCACCCTCTTCTCTCCAGAGGTTTCCCCTTTCAGTCCAACAGCTGGTTCCTTCTCTTATAACAGTAAGTATTATACAAAACAATAGATATAAATATGCCACATTTATGAGATTAAATTGGCCCAGTATACCTTCCCAATGTTCAGTTTATACCTATTTGGCCCCTGACTTTAACATTCTACTATCTACCCAACTCCATGAGTTTAAAGGTCTATATGTGACTCAACATTCATACTATCTTGCAACACACTTTTAAGAGTATCTTCTTAGATCTATAACACCCTCTTGATTCCTAAACAGTTCAAAATTTAAACTATAAGATTCTATCTGTCTATTCTTCAACCACCTCAGAGACCTG
>CAJQZJ010001082.1:6338-16691 GCA_907164525.1 Lophiomys imhausi
GAATGTATTTAGCTACTGCTGAATGTTTAATAACACAATTTAAGATAACATACATAGAAAATTGTGTTATTAAAATTTTATTAGATAAGCTTTTGTAGGTTTATTAAAATATATTTTGTATAATTAGCAAGAGTATTCTTTTCTTTCACATATTATTTTTAAATCAATTCTGACTTGATGTAAAATATTAACATAATTTTGAATCATAAACTTCAAAATACGTAAATAGTGATATCTATTCATGTGAAAACAAGTGTTAGAAATATTTTTATTAATTATTAACTATAATGTATTGTGGAGATTATACATTGATATTAGCAAACTAAAAATTTACCTAAATTTGAACTCTTACTGGCTTTAACATTTGATTATAATGTTAACAAATTATTTTCCTTGAATAGTATATAGTCCAGGAATAAGACTTTTGTAGTGTTTACATATTGGTTTTCTTATGTTGCCACAAGGTGCCATATTGTGAGAAAGTTTTCTTGTCTCTTTCTGTATTTTTTTCTGATTAATTCTTGAAAGAGAGTTACTCATATTAAATGAGATGATGCTCATGTCAACAAAATTCAGTGTAAAATGATGATTGACATCTTCTTCAATGATTCCTTCCTAACTTACTTATTTACTTGATATGTTGGTACACATATAATTTCATTGTTGAATTATTTCTATATTAGATTCATTACATGAAGCTTTTTAGACAAATTATTTAAAAATATTATTTCTTGATATTATCTACTTGGTGTAGGGCTGTTTATTTTAGCAGATAGAATTTTTGTTCATTAATTAATGTATGTGTTTATTTTATATCACAGTTGCAATCCCCTTCCTTTCTCTCCTCCCAGTCCCAACCTTCCCCCACCTATTTCCCTTATAACCACTCCCTCACCGGGTATCCACCCACTCTGGCACATCAAATGGCATCAGGACTGAGTGCCTCCTCTTCCACTGAGGAAAGACAAGGCAGCTCTTTTACAAAAATGGGGTCCAGAGGGAGGAAACAAGAGTCCAAGTCAGAGATATTCCCCACTCCAGTTTTAGGAGGTCCACTCCAGGACCAAACATACCATCAACTTCATATGTGTAGTAGGCATAGGACTAGTCCATGTATGTTCTTTGGCTGGAAGTTCAAGTCTCTATGAGCCTCCTTGTGCCCAAGATAATTGATGATGTAGGTCTTCTTGTGGTGTCCTTGACCCCTTCAGATCCTTCAATCCTTCCTGGAACTCTTACACAAAACTCCCTGAGTTTCACCTAATGTTTGGCTGTGGGTTTCTGCAACTGGTTCCATTATCTGCTGGATAAAGCCTCTCAGATGGTAGTTATATTAGGTTACTATCCAGTTCCCCTCTCTCCATCCGTTTTCAATGTCCATTTTATTTCCCCTACTTAGTGGGATTCATACATTCTCTCTTGAGCCTGCCTTGTTACTTAGCTTCTTCGAATCTGTGGAGTACAGCATGGTTATCCTATACTTAAAGGCTAATATCTGCTTATGAGTAAGTAAATAGCATGTGTCTCTTTCTGGGGCTGCATCATTCACTTAGGATGATCTTTTCTGGTTACATCCATTTGCCTATAAATTTCATGATCTCCTTGTTTATAATAGCTGAGTAGTATTTCATTGTGTAAATGTACCACAGTTTCTTTATATATTATTTGGTTATGAACATCCGGGTTGTTTTCAATTTATGGCTATTATGAATAAAGTTACTGTGATCATAGTTGAAGAAATGCCCTTGAGGTTTGGAGAAGCATACTTTGGATTTATGCCCAGAAGTGGTATTGCTGGGTCTTGAGGTAGAACTATTCCCAGTTTTCTGAGAAAGCACCAGATTGATTTCCAAAGTGATTGTACAAATTTATACAACCACAAGTAATGGAAGAGTGTTCCCCTTTCTCCACATTCTTGCCAGCATGTGCAGTCACTTTAGCTTTTATTCTTAGCTATTCTGATGGGTATAAGATGAAATATTATAGCCATTTTGATTTACATATTTCCTGATGACTAAGGCCATTGAACAGTTAAGTACTTCCTATACATCAGCTATACCTCTGTAGTGAATTCTTGGTTTAGCTCTGTACCCCAGTTTTTGATTGGATCATTTGGTTTGTTGGTGTTTAATTTCTTGAGTTCTTTATATATTTTTGTTATTAGGTTTCTGTAGGATGTGAGTTATTGATGATATTTTCCTAATCTGTAGGCTGCCTTACTGTTGTAATGGCAATATCCTTTGCCTTGTAGATGTTTTTCAGTTTCATAAGTTTCCATTTAATAATTATTGATCTTAGTGCTTCAATTTTGTGTTGAGGTCTTTGATCCACTTGGACTTGAGCTTTGTGAATGGTGATAAATAGGTATGTATTTGCATTCTTTTACATGCAGACATCCTGTTAGATCAGCACCTTTTGTTGGAGGAACTGCTTTAAAGGTCATGGATTCTATTTTAAATAAGTTGGAATTAGTGCTATATATTAACTTTGAAAATTCTAGGCATAAAATACTTAATTAGGTTAGCATCAACAAGATATTCAATCTTATCAGATTAGTTTGGTGGCTTCTATTTTGAAGATAATTAACATGATACGAATTCTTGGAGAAAAATTTCACAGGAGATTCTCCCTGTGTTATTATGACACTAGAATTCATTCATCGGAGTGTTGTATTCATTCAGCATTTTATTCTCTTCCTCAATTAGTAGAAACACTGTAAAGTCAAGGAAGAGTTGATACGATTTTGTAATTTGTCACCATCCTGGTATAATCACAATGCCTATTCATAGACATATGTGATTCAAATGTCTGAACTAAAGGAAGTAACATAAATTTTGAGTCCATAGAAGAGTAAATTATGTGTTAAAATCAATCTTTGTTTATTACTTGAGATTGTGATCCAGGGCAATCATGTGTTTAATGTTATAACTAATAGATTTTTACCTGCTCTTGACATTGGCATGGGAGCTGCAATAAACTTTTATTAAGCACTATAAACCAAGAGAATGACCTCTGGACATAGCATGTGAAGTCCAGCAACTGAAAAATTGACAGTACTGAAAAGTCGATTAGCCAAGAGGTTGACTCTGCATGGGTTGTAGTGCAAATGCATCAGAAGGCTATGATTCAGAGTTCTTGCCTGCTTGTTGAAAGGAAATAGTTTGAGGATTATAATTGTACAGTGAACATGTGTTTTAAAAAGAAAATTGAAGGATAAATGGAAGAATAAAGAAAATAATTCACAAAGTATATGTGGTTTATAAAATTGGCTTATAAAATCAAAGTCTAAATGAATGTTTTCCACTAGATAAAGTGAGAAGAAAAAATCAATTTAAATGATCTTTTGGTCAAAATTTCAATAAGTAAATATAATTTTGGTTATCATATCCCCATCATAATACAACTATGAGTCAAATAGAAATTTATTATTTGACACTTGGTCGTGACACTTATTTGAATTTGTATATACGAGTGTATTGTAACAATGACATCTAGGACTTTTTCTAAGATAAAACTAACTTCTGCAAATGCGTTTTCTTTTTTCTCTGTTTTTGTTTGTTTGTTTGTTTGTTTGTTTTTTGCAAGGTTTCTCTGTGTAACCCTGACTCTCCTGGAGCACACTATTTATATCAGGCTGGACTAGAGCTCCCCAGTGCTGTGAATAAAAATTTATACAACCATGCGAGACCTTATAATTGTGTTTTATTTATATTTTTTTTGCAAAGAAAAAAAAGTAAAATTTATTTAATTGACAACTAATGCACAGCCAATTCCTCAAAAATCTTTGTAGTACAAAAAAAAAAAAAAAAGAAGAAGAGAAAAAGGAAAGAAAGAAAATTAGTCTTATCTCCCCCTTTTCCCTTCAGGAATCTTATGAACGATGATTAGCTGGTTTTAGTAGAGCGACCCTGTGCCCACTGAGACAACCTTAATCAGAGCACATCTGGACTAAGGTGATTAAACAGTCAGAAATTCAATTTTGGCATTATTATAATTCAACTTAGAAATTAGATATTTATATAATTATACCTAAGTGTTCTACACTACAATCTACTGAAAGAAAAACAAAAGTTGATGTACAGACCCTATAGCTTTGTTGATAAAATACTTTAGGTAGACTAAATCTGGATCACCTAATTTTCACTTTATTTTGGAGGAAACTTAAGCTTTTCAAATGATGTTACCACTTGATATCTTCACTTTGTAAATATCTTTGAAATTCTTCTGTATTACAACAGCATATAAATGAATACATACTATACTTTTCTTTTTGGGTCTGGGTTAAATCACTTTAGATGATTACTTTTTCATGGTAGACCCATTTATTTGTGAAATATATGATTTCATTTAATATTACTCTCAAAGCAAGAGCATTATCTCATTGTACAAATGTACCATTTATTCTTTAACCATTTTCTGTTGATCTAGTCTTTGTTCAATTTCTGGCTATTATGAATGGAGCAGCAATGAAAGTGGCAGACCAAGTGTCTCTGTTGTAGGATGAAGTGGATTTTGGGTATATACCCAGAGTAATACAGCTTTATCTTGAGGTAGATATATTCCTAGTTTCCTGAGCAACTGATACCAAAATAGTCATAATGGGTGTGAAAGCTTGTATCCTCACAAGCAATGGATGTCCATTATCCTTATTCTATATCCTCTCCAGCAAGCTGCAATTTGCATTATTAATCTTGACTATTCTGACAGGAGAAAAAAGGAATCTTAAAGTAGTTTTGATTTGTATTTCTGTGATGAAATTATTTATATACATAAATATACACACAGTGTGTGTGAGATATAATTTAATTTTATCATTCTAATTATAAAACGCATTCTTTTTAAATATTTATTTATTATTTCAGGTTACATCTCCATCACAGTGTCCTCTTTCCACCACTCCCAGTCCCGCCCTCCCACCCTCTACCTCCATCCGTTCGATCCCACTCCTCTGGAGTGGAGTGTCCCTACATAACAGTCCCCCGCCCCAGTTCAGCAGTCATATGAGGGCCAAGGGCCTCCTCATACACTGGGGGCCTACAAGGCAGCACCACTAGGGCAAAGTGTCTCATTGACAGGAAAAAAAAATAAAATCTATGTTCATGCTCCCTTTGGTGTGTTGTTTGTAGTATAGAAATCCTGTACTATATGGCTAAATTCCGACTGTAAGTGAATAGATGCCATGTGCATCCTTATAAGTCTGAGTTAGCTCACTCAGGATGAGCTTCTCTAGTTGCATCCATTTGGCAACAAATTGCATGATTTCATTGTTTCTTATACCTGAGTAGTATTCCATTGTGTAGATCTACCACAGTTTTTCAATCCATTCTTTGGTTGAGGGCCATCTGGGTTGTTTCCAGTTTCTAGTAATTAGAAATAAGGCTGCTATGAACATAGAGGAGGAAACGTCCTTGTGATTTGGGGAAAAATCTTTTGGATGTATACCCAGAAGTGTTATGGCTGGGTCCCGAGGCAGAGCTATTCCGGGTTTTCTAAGATATCGCCAGACTGACCTGCATAGTGGTTGTACAAGCCTGAATTCCCACCAGCAATGGAGGAGGGTTCCCCTTTCTCAACAACCTTGCCAGCATGTGCTGTCATTTGAGCACATTTTGATCTTAGCCATTCTGACCAGTGTGAGATGGAATCTCAGTGTTGTCTTGAGTTGCATTTCTCTGATAATTAAGGATGCTGAGCATTTCTTCCAGTGTCTCTCAGCCATTAGGGATTCCTCCTTTGTGAATTCTCTGTTTAGCTCTGTTCCTACTTCTTGATTGGGTTATTTAGTTTCTTGGCATTTAATTTCCAGAGTTTTTTGTAAATTTTGGATATTAGTCCTCTGTCAGATGTGGGGTTGGTGAAGATATTTTCCCAATCTGTAGGTTGTCGTTTTGTTCAAAAGACAGTGTCTTTTTCCTTACAGAAGCTTTTCAGTTTAATGAGGTCCCATTTATTGACTGTTGATCTTAGAGCCTGAGCTGTTGGTGTTCTATTCAGGAAGTTGTCCCTGTGTCCATGAGTTCGAGGGTTTTCCCGACTTTCTCATCTAATAGATTTAGCGTGTCATGCCTTATGTTAAGGTCTTTGATCCACTTGGACTTAAGTTTTGTGCAAGGTGATAAGTATGGGTATAATTTCATTTTTTTTTTTTACATGTTGACATCCAGCTAGACCAGCACCATTTGTTGAAGGTGCTGTCCTTTTTCCATTGTACAGTTTTGGCTTCTTTGTCAAAAATTAAGTGACCATAGGTGTATGAGTTCGTTTCTGGGTCTTCAATTTTATTCCATTGATCCTCTGCTCTGTTTTTATAGCAGTACCATGCTGTTTTTATTACTATTACTCTTATCAAACAGTCTTGACAACAAAAAATCATGTTACCTGAATTTGAGGAGGAAAGAGCATCTTATTAGAGTTGTAAAGAGGTAAGAGAGTACAGAATTGCTATAAATATAGTACTCATATATCAAATTCTGAAAAAATTAATAAAAATATCACATTACAAAGAATTTGCTCTGTTCAGGACAGAACCAAAGAATTTAGTTTTTAAAATTGGTGATAAGTATAAAGTGTTAATTTTTGGATAATAGAAAGTAGTTTTTCTTTCCTATAAGATGTACTAGAAAATTATTTTTTCTAACATTATTTCTTCAAGTTACATCTCAATTACATTCCATTCCCTTATGCCCCTCCCAGTTCTAGTCTCCTACCTCTTTCCCTCTTAACTTTCTATCTGATTTTTTTTTAATTTAAGGTCGATCTTTTCCCTTCAACAGCACACCCTTTTTCCTTTTTGTCCAATAGAAGGCTCTTTTTCTTATAACAATAAATACAATACAAAACAATAAGAAAAATTAGGCGACAATTATTAAAATTATGAGGTATAATATAGATTCATGATGTCCAGTACATACCTATTTGAAAACTGACAATAATATTCTATTAGAGATATTAACTTCTGTCAGAGATACTGGGCCAATGTTTTAAGATAGAGGCTCTAACGTTATAGAGAGAAACTGGGGACTGTCCAGGCAGCAAGTTTCTGTCATTTCTTAGTTTTAGATGCTGTTTGCTCTTCAGTTCCTCTTTATTCAGATATATTTATCCTTCTAGGTCTCTGATGTGATTGAAGACTAGATAGATACAGTCTCACAGTTAACTTTGAAGTTGTTTAGGAATTAAAAAGATGTTCTAGGTCTAAGAAGATGTTTTTAAGTTGGTAATGCAAGTTAGGATGGAAATTGGGTTAGGTATAGAAAATTATTATAGGTTAAATCTCACTAGTTCTGAGAACAAGTAGAAGAAAATGTACACATTAAGGAAGTGCAGACTTATAATTTCAAATTTTAAGTTGATAACTAGAGAGGATTTAAAGCCTCAGAAAGAAGATAATTAGATTATCCAAGTATGTTCTTCCATGTTTTATAACAATATAAATATTATACTGTACTCACTATATTTCTATATCCTGATTTATATTTTAAAAGAGCTCAAACGTTTTAAAATGTTTTCATGTATTTTCTAATATTGTAGATGTAATTTTTATTTTTTAATATATCCACATTATAAAAATAGCATATAATATATATCTTTTTAACTGGTCCTTTGCTCCAATAAATTATCATCAAGAAAGAAACAGTGATTTAAGCTGAACTGCTTATCACTTAGGTTTGTGTCCAGTTGATTAAAAAGCCATTTCCAAAGTGCTATCACTAGCACATTAATATTTTTAAGTGACACTTCCTTATTACAAAAAACATTAATTACTTGTCTGAAAGTACCGATATCTCACATGTCCGAAGTATTTTATGTTCTTTAATATGATTTTCCATGCGCTAGCTCATTTGGTGTTGAAAGAGTTCTTGAACATTATGTTGTCCAGATGGAGAGGAGACATCAGAGTGTTCAGCCAGAACTAATAGCCCTTCACCAAGGAGAGCATAGAATTGATTGGGTCTTGCTTTTAATAAATGAAGGAAAAAGTCAACTACTCCTTTCCTATTGCAATTAAAACTATGGGAGTCATCATAATTTTCCTGGGTTTTTACTATAAGAACAGAAATAAAAAGTAAACAAAATAAAATATTTCATATTATAGTCAATCATTTTATAATATAAATATTTAAATATTTAATTGTTAAATATGTATATAAATTACTATGAAATTGTTTAAATTTACATCTGACAGTGTAGCTAATCCTGAAACCTTTCATTAAAAGACTACTAAAATAACTCGATAGTTTCCAATTTCATAACCTAAACTGAAAAGAATTTTCTATATTCAAAAAATGTAACCTGTGTCTTTATTCAGGCAAAGAAAAATATTTTTTAAATCTGCAAAACATATGCCTAAGTTTCATTTTATTTATAAAAGGACTAGTACATGGTTAAGCATATTGAAATATTCTTCAGTCTCTAGTGTATACAATAGTTATGCCCAGGCTATGTCTCTCACTGAAGAACAGCATGTCTCTTGGACATTTTCTGAACAAAGGAAGGTAACAACATTAGCCAAAAACATTAACCAGGAAAAGATATTAAAGAAATCATTATCTAAACTTCCTCTAGCTCAACCTCTGTAAACTTGAGACTACAAGTTTTTTTTTTATTATATACCATTGACAATTTCACCTTAAGTAATATTACATAATATTTTATTTCAATTGTTTTAGGCCTCTTTATCAGCTTCATAAAAAAAGAATTGTTCTGTGAAAACAGTGTTTCTACAGCAACACTTTCTTTCAGTCATTTGTACAATTTAACTGTTATTTCTCATTATCCATTATTTACTGTTTTCTAAGCTATGATTTAGAGTGATAACCTAAGTGCAAATCTGTAGATATAGTTCATTTCTTTTGCACTGGAAGCTGACATCTGTAAGTAGTGCTTTTATAGGCCCCTGGGGATGTTGGGCATTTTTTAGGTCATTGATTCTATTATATCTATTTGTTGAATAAATCTTCCATTCTGACCCTTACCAAAACCCTGCAACTAAGGCATTAATTTCCTATAATCTGTAAAACTATACAAAATATTATGGAGCTTTGATCATTCTTCCTAAAGTGTAGCCAAGTGTTACAATTTGATAGAAGGTAATAAATCATGATGAATTTTATTTACCACCACAAAGAAAATGTACTGGATAAGTCCCTATATTTCATCTTTTTTACAAAAGAAAAAAAATGATACCTGGAATGAAGTGTACTTTCAGGTCATATAATAGCTTTCCACATGATTATTTCCAATCAGGACTCTTGCCAGGAAACTAGACAATCTGCTAAGAAGCTGAGGAAATTTGAGCTTCAAAATTGAAGTTGCCATGTGAACCTTCAAAGAAAAAAAATCCCAGTGTGTCTTTCATAAAGCAGGGTCATTGCTTTGTTGAAGTCAAGAAAAACCAATACTGAAATACGTGTACAGAAAGTACACCAGCTAGTGAACTAGCTAGTGAACACCTGAGGCTATCTTTGTCAATGTTTTCCTTGAATATGAGTGTACCCATAGGAAATATTTTATTGGAACTGACTACTTAGTACACCAAGTGACAGTATATAATACCCAGTCACTTATCTAGTTTCCTTCTTCCAATATAATGTTTTATATATATATATATATATATATATGAACATTACTATTTATAAATGCAATAGCTAATAGCTATCACATAACCTCTATACTGTAGGTAAGTGTGTTGTTAGCTATGAGTGCATAGTGCTTAGACTCTAGGGGTCAAGTAGAGGGATGTTATCACCTTGCTTGGAATGATAATGACTTGTAACAATATGTTCATAGCTATACCTACCTAGTAAATTGAAACAAGAAAAATAAAATTCCGTTATTCCACTTCTCATGTCTAAGCTTTTCTCAACATTACATTGTATATAAACTTAGTACCACGAGTAGATTTAGTGTATGAGTATGGCTGTTAAGTCTTTAATAATGAAAAAAGCACTATTAAAACTCTTCATGCATGATGTCATTGATACTAATACACATTTAATAAAATCAACAAAAAGTGCATTGCTACAGTTCATGATCCCCAGGTACCTCTTATTTGTTGTGAAAAGTATCCAGAGAGAGAAAAACATATATTTTGAAATTATTGTTAATAACCAGTAAGTAAAGTTACGTAGAATATTAGTAAACATACTTATTTAATAACAGCTAAAATCACAGTGACTGAATAGGCTGTTTTAACTTGCTCAGAACAATTTGTAAAGGGAATAGTGTTTGAAACCTTAACTCAGTGGTTTTTAGGCTCAGACACACACACACACACACACACACACACACACACACACACAAAGAGAATTTCTGGCTAAGTGTCTTTCACTACAATTTCTTTGTGGTTTATAT
>CAJQZJ010001083.1:0-15761 GCA_907164525.1 Lophiomys imhausi
TATTTGTGAATCAAAATATCACTGTTGCCTCATGAATATGTGGAAATGTTATGTGTCAATCAAAAAATTTGAATGTCATTGAAAATTTTAAGGGAACAAAAAAGGTCGTTGTCTTTGATCATTAACATTCCACCATCACCACTCTATTTACTTAATCTTTTTTTGTGTGTGTGTCAGCATATAACACATGTACGTACATGCAATTAGAATCACTAAATGATTTGGTGCTCTGGTTTTTCTTGACATGAGGTCATGAACAGATGTGTACATACACACACATACACACAAACAAACACACATTATAGGGTTTGTGAAGCCATATGATAACCTCTTGAATGATGGACACAAAATGTAGCATTAGAATGCTTCCTATGGCCGCTCTTGCTTTCTAGCTTACTTGTATGCGCCCAGAGCCTTCTCTGAGGGGGCTGCTGGGTGCAAAGTAATAGAAGAGTGCTAAATCCAAGTGGCTAGCTGTGGAAACTGAACAGTAGCAGCAGAAGTACTAAGTACACAGTACTGAGTCTGAATCCCTGGCCAACTTAGCCAAAATCAAGGTCCGTGAGAAATTAAACACTATTTTCTCTCTAGGAGAAGTCATTAATAAAATTAAATTTGGAAAGAAAAGACTGATCCTTTGGCAGGATCTCCTAGCACTCTTTGATATGCTAACAGCCCCAAATGAGGACTGCAGCTGGCAATTGGCCTGCCAACTTTGGGGCAGCCTGTTAACTTACTATCCTTTGCTAAACATGAGTTGAGTGTGTGACCTTTTAGTACCCCCATGCTCTCAGAGTACTCTTAGGTGCTCTCCAGGGGTGACAAGCCATGGCAGAAGAAACTCCTTCAGACTTTCAGACTACTGAAAAGGTGAGATACAGGAGACAGTCACAAAGCCACCAGTTCACCTTGTCAGGAAAATGCTTTCTGTTTCTCCTTCTCCCTTCATTTGTAGGCACTTCGTTGCTGTTCATCATTGCATGCTTGCAGTGAGAGAAGGGATGGAGTATGACTCCTTCCGTTTGCCTAACAGTTAGAAAAGGATGAGGTGTAGCACTTACGAAGGCTTCTCAGGAATTTTGGTGCCGGGATAACTTAGTGCTGACAAGCCACACCAAGGCTGTGAGATGCAGCATTTGTAGTGAAGGATAAATTAATCCTTAAATGTAGAGACAGCTTCCTTATAATGTAAACGTAAGGGGGGTGTGATTTATAGCACCAAACAAATGGATTGAATAGAAAGGACTTCCAGTCTCTCAAGGTCATGGGTTCTTTGCTAGATAGAATACATTCTAGCTCATTCATCAATAGCCAGTCGATTGTTTATATAGAAGTAACTAATGGTATTTAATAGCACAACCAGAGCTCCCTTGACCCTTTTTAAGAATTTTGAAAGTTTATTTGATGCGAGACAAGCGGCTGGCGATAGAAATTTCAGAAACATGTGATGTACTTTTCTAAAAAGCAGGATATTTACATAGAATAAGTTTATAGGAAAGGTTTGGCTTTTCACTCAAGTTTTTTCCCATGTTAAATCAGTACTTTTAACACTGGGAATAATTGAATTTTAGAGCTGTGAAGTGTTTATAGGCCCCAAGCTCAATTCTTATACCCAGTAGGCCTCTGGTAAATACAATGGTATGCAAATAAAATGCATGGAGGAGAGAGGTAAGAAGTCTTGATTTTTCATTTTTAGGTGTGTGTGATGCTTACGGCATTCTGGCTTTCAGCTAACGTGAACTCTCTTCCTGTAGTTGATGATGTTCCATTTCTTAGTTTTCACCCAGTAGTTGCTTCTAGTCTCATGAATGTCTGAGACATTTCACAACCTTGGAAATTAGAGTCATTAAGCATTCCCCCTTGGATAAACAGCTTCACGTTTTATAAGGCTTTAGGTCGTCTTAGCAGACCTCCAAGAGCTTTAGCTTCATTTGTGTCCTCCCAGATGGATTGTGTTCAATGCCACTAGGCAAGACATCAACCAGCCTTGAAAAAGATGTTTTAAATGGTTGTTGACACCAAGAAGTTCTAGGAGTGACAATAACATTACTCCATCCATTATTAGTAATGTCTATGAATATTGAGCATTACTTTGTACCAGAATTAGCCATATGAAGTGAGAGTAGCTTGTTTTATAGATGAGTCATCAGAGGCTTGGGCTCCCCCCCACCCAAACCATGACATGTAGTTTCTAAATAGCAGTTTCATGCTTTTTCCACCATTCACACTGCTTTAGGTTCATAGTATCTTATAGTGCTGATTTGCACCCCTCCGTTGAGGTCATTTGTGCCTCAGGGAGTAGCAGCCGCTTGACAACATGTATGCTTAAGCTCCCAAATGTAAAATTACAGAAATAAACCTATTCACAAATGCTTGGTTACTGCCTTAGCTCTGACTTTCTTATGGATCAGTAGCTTCACTGAATGAAAACAGACTGTGTCTGAGCAGTTGCTGTATAGGAACTTTAACTTCCAATTAAGTCAGCCTCTGATCAGTGGGAACTCTGATTTCACTACCCTTGTCTGGTTCCCTTAGCTAACTCTTGTATTATAATTGGTTTTACTAACGATTATGGAGGATGATTGCTATGTGTCTCGGCCTAGGCAAGTCTGCTTCAGCAGTTAGGATCTGACCATGATCCCGAGGAACAAGAGTAATATTGAGGGTGGGTGGGGCCCAGATAGAGATGAGAATTGTAGCACAAATGATTGCTACATATGATTGCTGTGTCCCTGTACCCAAATGTCTAATCTGTGCTCTGTTCCTTACTCTAGAAGGGAATGTCATAGGAAGAAAAGTAGCACGCAGTGGATGCAGGATAAAATTATGCACGAGCAAAGGAGAATTACTAGTTTAATAGAACAAATACAGACTTTTAAAATTTCAATAGAAAATTATTATGCTTTGGTTGATATTGTGTCTAATTTTAGGATTTACATGATGTCTGCCATCCTTTTAAGCCAAAAACAAAAATGAGGCAGAATGATCCCATTAATGAAATGAATATACGGAGAAATGAATTTGGGTCTCATGCATTATTTCATATTTGCTCAGTTGACTCAAGGGTGAAATAGATGAATATTGAAGAACTCACCATATGAAATGAAGGATTAAGCTTTGTCCAGATGTTTTAAAATCTCAAAATCTCTTGTGCACTCCTAAACCCACAGTGGAAAGTTGCTGTATAGTAAAAGTAAATTGGAAAGGGGGAATCTGTCTTTGTAGAAATTTTTGTTTGTAGTCAGATTGGACAGCAGGAAGCTTAAGGTACATGGTAAATCTGTGTGCTTTGACTTGAGCCCATAATAAGCACTCAGTACACACTTGTCAAATTGCATAGCCATTTGAAGAGATTAAGCTGCAAGGTTTTAACATGTTATATTAGTTTTAAAGGATTTCTCAAGCATTTATTAACCACATACCCATTCAAATATTCTTTATATCTGCAACTTAAATGGCCACATAAAAGAGTCTTTTAATATGTGAAGGCAAGAAGATAAATTTTCTAGGTAATGAGATATATTAGGATTTAGGGTATATCTAGCACCACACCAATCTCCTAAAACACATGCTGCCATAAACACACACATACTTACCTGTGCACAGAGGCTTAGAATTTGCAAGGAAATGTGACTCATGGGAGCCAATGTAAAGTCCATTTGGTAATGCTGGACAAAGGGATATGTCAGCATCAAATCTGTGTCCTTTTTATTAGGTCATTTTTCTTACACTCTACATAGCTGTGTTACAAACAGATGCATACACTGGTTAGCACCTGGCCAGAATGATTGAATTCACTGCACACGCCTTTAATCTCACTAAGCACGTGGTAGGGAGAGACAGCCAGGTATCTGTGAGTTTGAGGCCAGCCTGATCTACATAGTGAGACTGTCTCAAACAAACAAAAAACCAGGATGATGACTTTCTCCATAGAATGTCTTTGACATAAAGCACTCCGAAGCCTAAAGGATCAGTCTTGACAGTTATAGAAGTTTTCACTTAGACCAAGCTCGATGGGCCACATTGATGTACATCTATGTACAAGTAGTGTTGTGTCTCCTACCTACTCTGTAAAACTCTAGGTCCCATTGGCTAAAAATGCAACTGAACATTCAGATTTACTTATTAAATGAATACAAAGTACAGGTCAAATAATTCTTCACACCCAGTTTCTTTCAGCTGATACCAATATTATGAACAATATGATAAAAATGTAAGATAGGGAAGGACCTGTGGTTGCTGTCAGAACTTTTTTTAGGTCATGAAGTAGTAATAGCACTTGGCTGACATAAGGTTTAGATACTGTTCTCAGTGATCAGGGTTTCCTTTTCCAATATGCAAGTGTAGCATACTGGACATGTACTAACACAATCCACTTATACATTTTATGCCCCTGGTCAACAAGTACATGTTTTTATGATGCCTTTTCTGGGTTATTGAAAAGTCCCTAGAGATGTGATAGAGCAACCTTCTGGGTGTGTCTGTGGAGGTGTTTTCCAGAGAACACTGGCATGTGGGCCAGTGAACTGAGTAGCAGAAGACCTGTCCTCAATGTAAACAGCACCATGGAGTAGGGTGCCGGCCCTGGTGGAATAATGACACAGACTTGGGGAAGTTAGCTCTTGCTGAAGGCCCTTTTCAAGGCAGTGTGTTTTTTGCTGGTGGTGCTTCTACATATCAGCTTTTCCTTGGCACCAATAGTAGCTCTTCAGGAGGCTTCCAGGCCTTTGGACTTGGACTGGGCCTGTATCACAGAACTCTCTCATTCGGAGACTAGGACCTACTGGTCTCCCAGGCTCTCCAGTGTGTTGATAACAATCTCAGGACTTTGCAGTCTCTGTAGTTGGAGGAGTCAGTCCAATAAACTCCCTCTATAATTAGTTATTTTTGGGAGGTTCTTTTCCTCTGGAGAACCCTAGTACATACAATTTTCATAGTTCTTTGTATACCCTATTCTCTAAGTGAGAGAACATTGGTGAAAATACCAGTGAAGGTGCATGGGCTTCTTTATTTGTTCCTGTACAGAGGGGCTCTGAAGAAAGCCTTGGAAACAAAAGACCAGAAGTGGTAGAAAGAAAGGGGACAGAATCCACAACTAGGAGCAAGAGAGAAGAAACAACCCAAAAAGCAAAGTCTAAAAATTTGGAGCCAGACAGAATGCTGGACCTTATCCCTAACCCTCAATGAAGCAAGTATTGATGAGTTAGGGCTCGAAGCATTGGTATCAACTCTCTTGGCATGTATGGAAACCCACACATGTCTCTCTTCTTCCAAAGGGCTGTACTCATTCCAAGACTTAGCTGTCAGCCTCAGGTTTGTCCTCCCAGCATGGGAAGAGAGTGTTTCTGTAGTGCTATTGCATTTTGATAAGCTCACCAGTGTTCTGCCTTTGAAGTGGCATCACAGTTTCTTCTGATCCATGTTCATTTAGACACAGTTCCTCATTTGATCATGTCCTTATATTTTGCTCTGGTATTCATTATATTTCCTGCTTATAAACTTAATATCATGGGGTATTTATTTTTGTACTAGGCAAGAAATTCTTTAAGAATGATTAATGTTAGCTTCTTACTCTTCAAAAAAAAAACCCTTTGGGTGAGTGCATATTTGTGTGCATTCTGAGTACAAGCACACATGACATAGTGTGGAGTCAAGGTTGGAGGATAACCTGGGGTGTCAGTTCTCATCTTCAATCTTGTTTATTACAGGATCTCCTGATCACAGCCATATTTGTAAGGCTAGTGGGCCTGGGAATTCTCTTGTGTCTCTTGTCTCATTAAACTTCAAGAGAAAATTAATTTACCGTTTTCACTTAAAAACATAAAATCTTTGGCACTTGGACTATGACTGTGTATGGTAGCCAAGTTATAAATCTGAAACATCTAGATATTGTCATCTGTATTTTTCAGTTATTTTTTTTTCATGTCATTTTCCAAATACTTCAGAGCTGCGATAGCATCTGTTACAAATTCGTCGCTGCAACCTTGAAAAGAATACCATGGTGTCAATGTATGAATCCTTTAGGAACCCAAAGTCAAGGTGAATACCACTAAGTTACACTAATGTTATAGAGAAAATGCTCAGGAAATTATTTTCAGAAGCAGGTTCTTGATTCTAGGGCCATTTCATTATGTTTTGTGCCCCTAAGCACTTTCCAGGCATATCATGTAAAGAAGTAAAGAAAAAAAGAGATGAAAACAATAATTGTTGAAATACCTGTCCTAATCTTAGGTCATAATTAAGAGGTATATTTACTTTAGTTTAGAGCATTGATTCTCAAGCTGTGAGTTTCGACCCCCTGGGGTGTCAAATGACCCTTTCACAGGAGCCATTTGAGACCATTGGAGAACAGATATTTACATTACAACTTATAATGGTAGTAAAATTACAGTTATGAAATAATTTTATGGTGGGAGGATCACCACAACATGAGGAACTCTGTGAAAAGACGGTCACAGCATTAGGAAGGTTGGGAACCACTGCTTTAGAGTCTTACAATAAAATGTTCTGGGGAAACCTCATCTTTTCAACATATGGTGTTCATTTTTATCCAGTTTTTGCTTGTTTGGTTTTAGTTGCTGCTGCTGCTGCTGTTTTCTGGTTTGTTTCTTTGTTCATTTGTTTGTTTTAAGGTACTCTTGTGTCCAGCCACAAATCTACTGGGTACCTGAGATTGGCCTTGGGCTCCTGATCCTCCTGCCCACCAAGTAGTACTATTACCGGCAGGCACCATCCTGTCCAGCCTGCCATTGTTTATTGAGGGATTTCAGAACGTTGTACTGATTCCTGAGAAGCTGCTGATTTAAATTTTCCTTTCCCCTTCTCTTAGATGTAGACATCTATGAAAGATAACGTTGCAACTTTGCTCCCTTTCATTGACAGACAATTTGAAATGCAGATTCCTAGGAAGAATTGCACTTTATATGCAAACATACTTTCCACTTTAACCTCACAGTTGTTTTTTTTTTTTCCAACTTGTTCTCATTCAGTTATTTAATTATTAGAAAACAGCCTTTCTCATTTTTTCTCCCACCCTTTTTTTGGGTTTTCTTTTTAGAATTCTTCAAAGAACTACTTGAAAATGCAGAGAAATCCCTGAATGATATGTTTGTGAAGACATATGGACACTTATACATGCAAAATTCCGAGCTATTTAAAGATCTTTTCATCGAGTTGAAGCGCTACTATGTGGCGGGCAACGTGAACCTGGAAGAAATGTTAAACGACTTCTGGGCTCGCCTTCTGGAGCGCATGTTCCGGCTGGTGAACTCCCAGTACCATTTTCCAGATGAGTACTTGGAATGCGTGAGCAAGTACACAGAGCAGTTGAAGCCCTTTGGCGATGTCCCTCGGAAACTGAAGCTCCAGGTTACACGTGCATTTGTCGCAGCCAGGACTTTTGCCCAAGGCTTAGCAGTTGCGAGGGATGTAGTGAGCAAAGTCTCTGTGGTAAGTTCCCTGTGTGTCTTTTGCGTTTTGGTTTTTGGTTGGTTTGGTTGCAAAAGGAGGTTGGTTGGAGAAAGGTTCACACACAAGTCATTAGTGTTCCATTGGCACAGTAACAATCTTTTCTCTGTCTTTCACCTCCCACACCTTGTCCGCATGCATGTACTGTTTACAATTACTCACCAGTGCTAGGTTGAACATCTTTATATATCGTTGTTATTTTCTGTAGTTTCCGTGGTAGCCGTTCTTAAGTAGGATGTACGTTAACTCCAAAATCTTAAATTTAAAAATGACCTTAACAAATTAACCACAATCTGTTTTTAGTTCTCTTGTTACAAAAGATTCTCTGTCTCTTGGTCTCTCTGTGTCTCTGTCTCTCTCTTGGTCTCTCTCTGTCTCTCTCTCTCTCTCTCTCACACACACACACACACACACACACACACACACACACACACACACAGAGGCTCCATGCTTAGTTATTTTGAATGACTACATTTGAGCTAACTAGTTGCAGACTAGGAAATCATCACTATCCATGAACATTTGTTTCCTTATTATAAATTGTGGTCAGAGCTTTCATAACAATGCTGTGCATTATTCAGGTTTTGATCATGACTTTACTTATAGGATTACCAGTATAGAAAATACTATTGTAATATGTTACAAAATGATCCTCTTGTAAACTAAGTGAGTTGGATTATACCAGCATTTTTCAGACTGTGTTCCGTGAAGCCACCTTAGAAGGGAATTCAGGAACCTCTGTGAGGTGAAGCAAAAGAGAAGGGCTCTTTTGTATTGTTATTTGTAAGACTGAGTATCTATACCTTAACTTCCACAGAGAAGCTTTGCTCTCCTAAATTTCCTGCAGTAAGATTTTGAGCAAGACTTCAAAGTGAAAATTGTTCACGCTTCAGTGACATTTGCCAGCCTTTTGTTTCTGTAGCATTAGGAAAGAAAGGAACCTCAAGGCACTGCAGATGCATAGTCAGTACTCTGCCACTGAGCTAGCCCCTGGATGTATTGAGAATTTTGGTTTCTTTAAAAACATAGAAGTATTATAATGATGTGTTTTTGTTTTAATCCCAGGTGTGGGGATATGGGGCTGTTTCAGGCTATCCTCAGCAGCTGACTATGATTTGCCTCATGCTCTAGCAGAGGCATGTTTCTGCTAGTTGCAAATAGTTTTTGTGATTGTGTGACATTTGGAATTCTGGAACTTTCCATGGGATATATAAATGCTAGAGCCCAGATAGGCAGGAGGTGGGGGTGGTAGTCATTGGTTGTTGGCAGTTTGTTAGTAACCATGGTCAAAGAAGAAACAAAAGGAAAGAAATTAGATTCAGGGATTTTCCTGATTCTTTTCTCTCCTCTATCCTTCTTTCATTCCTACTAGTGTTGGGGTGAAACCAAGGGGGGGGAACAAAAGGTGATTAAAAAGAAGAACCCACAAAGTAATAAAGACCAGCTATACCTGAACATTTTGAAGGACCTTGCACCACTCTCCTTATGTGAAGCATTTTGGAATTTGAGGCTGAAGAAGGTATTAAGTCTTCAGAGCTTAATGACTGATGTGGGAGGGCCCAGACTGCTGGCAGCTAGCTGGTCTTGGTTGGTATAAGAAAGCAGACTGAGCAAACTATGCAGAGTAAGGCAGTAAGTAGGACTGTACTCTGGCTTCCCTCAGTGTGGACTGTGACCCAGGGTATGTAAGACAAACCTCAGGTTGCTTTTGTTTTGTTTTGTTTTGTTTTGTTTTGTTTTGTTTTGTTTGTTTGCTTTGTTTTTGGAGGACAGGGTTTCTCTGTGTATCTCTGACTGTCCTAGACTTACTTTGTAGACCAGGTTGACCTTCAATGTATAGAGATCTGCCTGCCTACCCTGTCCCCCCCCCCAGCCCCCAGTGCTGGGACTAAAGGCTTGCGCCAGCTCCCAGGTTGCTTTTTTATGTTTGTTTTTTTAAGACAGGGTTTCTCTGTGTATCCTTGACTGTCCTGGAACTCACTTTGTAGACCAGGCTTGCCTTGAACTCACAGAGATCTACCTGCCTCTGCCTCCCAAGTGCTGGGATTAAAGGCATTTGCACCACCACATCCGGCTCCCAGGTTGCTTTCAAGTCATGTATTTATCCTAGTAGTAGAAAACTAACTGAGACATATTTTATGACTTAATACCAGGTAAGAAACATATTGAAGCAAAGTTATCTTTGCCAGACTGCTCTTAGGGCTCTTAGGTTTCCCAAGTAGATGGCCAGTTTGTAAGCCACTGTTCAAAACCCTGTATGCACAGAAAGTGGATTTTGTCATTTAGTTGTTTTGGGGATTGGACAAAAGGTCCACATGAAAAATGAACAGTACTACAGATACTAAAATACTCACCAGATTGACTGTCTCAGAGTTCACCTACAGGTACAATGGCCATGTAATTTATTACCCAAACCAAGGCACTTACTGTCTAAATCAACAGATGCTTATTAACAAACATAACCAGGCAACAGGGACCACTAAATATTAATGAGCAACTAAGTGCACACAATGTACTGTCACCTTAGTTAGATAGGAAGCCAGTATTTACCAGAGTGAAGCAAACAAATGTAAACACTACGATGTTATTAAAAATAGATGCTGATAGGTGGAAATTAGAAGATAGTGTGTATCATTTACTGATTCTCTCATCCCCAGGCTGTAATTATTAGGAGTTTCTTTGCAAAATATTTTATTCACCTTCTCCTTTTCTGTCTGCTATTTTCATTGTCAATGGGAAATTTTTGGTGAATCTAGGGTGGGGTAAGTGAAGTGATTGATGTAGTCAGAAAAGTAATCTCAATGCTGTGCTTCTGTCAACCCCAGTAATAATGTTTAATCTTAGAGATACTTAGGTCCCAGGCTGGAAGTGGTACACATTACACAATTCTTTGAGGCCTATGTCATTGGCATAGCAGTCCACCCAACACATTTGCTCACTTTTAACAGTTCCTCATGTTCATTCATCCTACGACGAATGAGCAAGAATAAGCCGTGTGCTGTGTAAATGCCCATGTATATATGTGTACCCATGTGTGATGTACATATTTATACATAGAAAAACAAGGAATGTACAGCCCAAAGTAACTGTTTGAGAAATACTTTCTGTACTTTAATCAAATGTAAGTCCTACTGTTATTTTTGAAGAAGAAGAAAAGCTACTTTTAAACATAACTCCTTAAGAATTTTTGTTTCTCAGGCCAGGCATGCATGGTGGCGCATGCCTTTAATCCCAGCACTTGGGGGCAGAGTTAGGTGGATCTCTGCGAGTTCTAGGCCAGTCTGGTCTACAAAGCAAGTCCAGAACAGCCAGGGCTAAACAGAGAAACCCTGTCTCAAAAAAACTAAAAAAAAAAAAAAAAAAAAAAATTGTTTCAGAATGGAGCTCTGTTCTATATTCTTTTTATACTTATGACTCCCTGAAAGATAGTTCATAGTTTTATGGGAATAGAGAGGATACTTGTATATCATCTAATTTACACAGGGCAAAGGTTATTTGCCAGTTTCTTGGCAAAAAATGTCATCACCAGGCTACGTTATTAATAATAATGATAATAATAATAATAACTGGACTGTTTTGGCCTCAGTATTGTGCAACTTCTGGATTTAAGGACTGATTTGAAACCAAAACCTTCAACTAAGTTGGTTTATATTTTTTAATAACAATACTAAAACACATAGATACTAAATCAATTCCTAAAGATGCCAAAATAAGAGTTGTATCAAATCTATCTTGTATGGGATGTCCCTATGTAGCAGTATGCCAGGCATATTTGCCTACTTAGACAAATATCCATTGTATTAATTTTTTTGGAGTGTAGCTCTATTAAGCAATTCAACTTTTGCTATATGGGAAATGTAGTAAATGAGCTGACTGTCAAAAATGTATTTCAAATTAGGTGAATACAAAATCCATAAGATTAACTTATAATTTGGATTCTCTACCAATTTTATATTGAGGGTTTTTTTTTCCATGTCTATGGAATCCTTGCCCAAGTGTAGTCTCCATGGAAGGAGAACAATTCAACATATGTTGTTTTTTGGTACCTAATAAAATCAATGGCCTCTAGCCCAAAGAAGACCTTTCAGAGTAGAAAATGTATTTGCCAATTGAGGAGACCCAAACAACTTGACTACAAAGAGATTTTTAAAGGGGAACTGGAAAAGCATCTTGGCTTAACTCAGAGATGATCTCTCTTTCTCTTTGTAAGTGGACGACACCTTGTCTTCCCAGCTTCCCTTTGCACTTCCAAGATGAAAAACAAGTTGATCACCACAAAGCCTTTGAAAGGGCCATTGGCACCAGCCAGGTTCCCTTCCTTCCAGAGAAGGGCACTACTTGGTTGAAGTCCTCTTGCCTCCTCGCTTCACATTGGCTGAATCCAACAGTGTCAGAGCATTTCTTGGAGCCTTACGATTCTGACTATAGACATACCTCCTTAATTAAGAACAGAAGGCTCAAGGATATGGTGCTGCTACGCATCCTTGTATTACTTATTCCGTTATCTGTCATGGTTCATGATGCATTTCTTGCTTACCTGCTTGTAGCAGCAGTTTTGCCTGGAAGGATGGAGTCTATTGTGGTACTTAAGAAATGCACAGTGGTTACATGCACCTGAAAATTAATAGCTCTTCTGCCAAAGGGATACTTTCTCATGTTTTCAGTTAACACTGGCATAATGGGGTCTGTGTCTGCACCCGCACCCCAAACTACAGGGACTATAATTAAGACAATAGTGCTTTACCATTGAGATACATGAATGACCGTTTGCCTCGAAACAATTTCTGTGGATTCTTTTTTACTTCCCTGTATTTTCCAACGATCCTGAGTTCTAGACAAGTTATTTTGATATTTTCCCCACATCATTATAAAAGTAAATAAGCTTTGAAGAAATCAAGTATAAACTTTCATTCTGCTCTTAGTAGTGTTTTTCACTTAGACATAAAGGCTAGACTTGCAGAGGCATGGTAAAACTCAAGCTAAGGTGGGGATAGGGATAAGTAGGTGTACCAAGAAACTGAAGAAATGAAGATTGCAAACACTCATAATTAAGGGAATTAAAACCAATCTCAGGAAGACAAATACTGGATATTTGCTTTGTGATTTCTAGATGTTATGTAGATACATCAACTATGACATAAAAGTAGAAGAGAAACTTTTGAGGGGACAAAAGAAGACTAATGAAAGGGAAAATTTGTGAGGTATGGAGAGTTATGCTCAATGTACTTGCATGAAAATATCTTTGGGTAATAGTACCATATACAATGAATATATGCAATGAAACAATTGAAAAAGAAATACTTCAAAGTAGAAAAAGAACAGAAAAAATGTAGTGTCTTCTTAAGGCATATATTCATTTATTAGAGCTTAACTGAGTCAGACAAAAATAAGACAATTTTGGATATTTGCACAGCTTCTATCTACAGCATGCCCATAAATTTTCTTGAATGAATACATTATTCTATATATTATACTTTCAAAATTTTCTTATCAGATCAAAGGCAAGGAATGTCTCTTTTCTTCCTTCTTTGTGAGTGTGTGTGTGTGTGTGTGTGTGTGTGTGTGTGTGTGTGTATACTGACTTCAAAATGACTTAGGAAATTGCTGAATAAACTCACCACATCCCTCGGCAAGTGTGGGCTCCCTATCTCTTTCTCTTACCATAATTTGGTGAAATAGTTCCTGTTGTTTTTATTGGGTGCTTATGAAAATCTAGACCTTTTCTGTTTGTTTGGTGTGAGAAGCTGTGCGAGAGAGAGAGAGAGACCAGGAGAGGGGATGATTGCACAGTGACAAATGCATGTTCAGAGCTGGAACAAACTACAAGGCAATGTGTTTCTAACTTGAGCGCAGCACACCAACTCCCATCACTGTGTAATGTGACTTAAGGCTCGTCGTGAATTTCTGAAATGAAATCCAGGCTGTGGGAAGAGTTCTGCTGTAGTTTCTAAGGTGGTGCTGGCAAAATGCAGGTATTAGGTAGAAAGGCTTGATCTATTTTTTTTTAAATAAATAAGAGGCCTTGCCAAGGAGACCTTTCCATAAAGACTTTTTATAGCAGATATGGAATATGCTCAGGAAGGCTAAGAGGAGGGGAGTGCTGTTGTTCTATCTCCTCCCGTTCCTCCTTTTCTTATTCTTCCTCCTTCCCCCCTCCTCTTTTCTCCATTTTTTTCAGCTCTAAAGATGGGACCCAGGACCTCCCTATCCATAGCTACACTCCCAGCCCACAATGACTACTTTCAAATGAACTTAAAAAGTAAATGAATGTTATCCCCAGCGACCCTCGCTGTGGTACATTCTGAGGTGTTTCCTAGAGTTGTCCTAATCCTGGGAAAAATCATTGGTCACTTGTAAAAGGTTTTCAGAGTCTTGGAAATTGGATATGCCTGTATTGGGATTATGGGCTAATCACTCAAATTGACTTTGGTGTTGGAGTTAGTACAGAAATGTTCAGTCCAGAAGCCATATACCCTCTTTAGCAAAAGTGAGCACATGTCCTCATCCTTCCATAAATAACACCATTTCTTTTTCCCTCTATAGACCCTGTTCCTTCTAGTAGGAGTTCATCATCTCTGCTACAGTTAGCTGCAATTCTTTCAAAATTTTCCAACTTAGGTAAAATACGAGTTGTTTTCCAGTTTGTTTTTTTAAAGGAGAAGCTTTTCGTGGTACTAGGGATGAAACCTAGGGCTTTGTGCTTGCTAAACAAGTACTCTGCCACTCATCTGCAAATGTAAACCCCAGCCACGGGAACTCCTCTCTACCATGTCCACTGGTGTTTTCTTGAGCCTTTGAACTCTTTGTGAGCAGGGCTGGTGAGTAATACACTGTAATTATATCACTTTCCTCACCCTATAGCAACTTGAACAGCCTTCAAGGCATCGTCCTGGCACTCAGTAAGACATTATTATTTTATTAAACAATGTGTTCTGTCCTCCAAGGATCTAGTGTGCATTGTTCCATATAGTCGTGTCCTAAATTGCCCTCTAGCACAAGACCTGATTCATTTTCCCAGTAAACATGAAAAACCATGCCTTATCACTAGAAATCATCCAGCCCTATAGCTGAGTGTTCACTGAGTGTGCAGATAGTGTGTGAATTCTGAGAGCCCCAGTGCAGCCCCTTGGGCTTCCTGTAGTCTTTGTGTCCAATGAAATCATGTAAGTATTCATCAAAGCATCTGGGGCATAGCCCTTTCCTGACATGTATGAGACCTAGATTTGTTGCTCATCACCAACAAAAATGTTAACCCATGAAGAAAGTTAAGTGCATGCACTAGAACCAGACTACCTGGGTCCAAGGTGTGAGTGAACTTGTGCGCGCGCGCGTGCGCGCACACACACACACACACACACACACACACACACACACACACACACAGAAAGAGAGAGAGAGAGAGAGAGAGAGAGAGACAGCAAGAACTGTAAAAGCTAACCTAGCAGGTTCTTTCTGAGTACTTTAAACCATATTTTTTTTTGTTCAAAGGTGGAAGGGAGGTATATATAGTTTTACTATCCTGTCTTTATAAGCTTTTTGAAAAATAGCTATATCCCTAAGAGAAGTGTAAAAATTGTGGTATCTTTGCAAATGCAATTCTAAAGCTCCACCCCTGTTCTTATACCAGCCCTGAGTATTCTGGGAGTGATCAACATCTGAACTCAGCAGACTCTTCTGAATGAAAGAAAAATATAACAGCTATTAGTCAAGAGATGTGCCCCAAAGTGGCAATCAGATTGTTTTAAGTGGCATGCTGTGCTATAGAGGGTAAATATATAACTGAGGATGAAAGGGAGAACTTGGAGTATATTGCTCTTTTAATTATTCTGCATGTGTCATGCTCTACTACATGTTTTTTTTTTGTTTTTGCTTTATTACGACTTCTAAACTAAATCTACTTCAGTAAGTAAGCTTTAGAGAGAATGAAGATAATACTGACTTTTTTTCATGGTCACCGGGAAATAGAATATAAATGAACGTGATTTTCTCTCTTAAAAAAGGTCTCAGGACCAGGTGTGGTGGCTCACAGCTTTAATCCCAGCTGAGGCAGGTGGGTCTCATTGAGTTCAAGGCCAGCCTGGTCTCAAAATAAAATGTGACATTATGCACTCTATGTTTGCTCATGGATGGGAAAGATCCAACCTATCAGTCCTACCCAGGAGGGTAGAGATCCCATTGGAAATGTGTGGAGAAGCATCTGGCTGTGCATGGCCTATTGCCATGTTATAGGCAACACAAACCATCACTAGAACAGCAGGGCATTAGGCCTTTGCCAGAGACTTCAGAAGAGAATT
>CAJQZJ010001084.1:0-13288 GCA_907164525.1 Lophiomys imhausi
CCTGGTGGCTAAAACTGATGATACTCTGGGACCTTAGCTCCTAATAAAACGATCAAGATTACCCTGGAGGAACCTATGGTAACTGTCCAAGAGTGGGCAAGACTGTCATTTTTAATTGATATGGAGGTCACTTGATCTGTACTTCTGCCTACTCCAGTAAAATTCATCCTTCTTAAATCTCTGTGATGGGTGTTGATGGCTGGTCCCATCAGCCTAGGGCTATAGGTCCTCTCTATAGTTTGATAGACATTAAGAGGTAGTTTTGATTGTCACTACAACTAGGCTAATTATAGAATTTAAATCTTGGAAGATAGGGGTGATAGGTGAGGTCAATCCTACAGAAAAGAAAAAGTAGTCTTGTTCAAAACTCCCATAGTGCTTGAATTGATAAATGCTACCCTAGACTGTAATTAGTCTATCACAACTCATGTCCAAAGCCTAGGGAGCCACCTCTGGATTTTAGGTAAATATAATTTCACATAGTTTTTGTAGTTATTTATAATTCCATATTCTAGTCATTGTTTACTGGCTCTAGAGAACATAAATTGACCCAAATGGTATATACCAGTAAAAGAGCCTCTAGTTTGTGAAAGAGTGTCATTGATTCCAAATAAATTTTACTATCAGCATTCCAAGAGAGTCATGTCTGCTAGTAAACTGGAAAAAACCCTCAAGGCAAAGAATATCTAAGACTTATGTAAAACAGAAAAGAATTGGGTTAGCATACTCACATTAGTGAGATCTTCAAGTACTGATCTATTTTTCACTGTGCCTTCAGTTGAAGGTGAAGATATTGTGTCATTATCCTCTCCACTCTAGAAAAATAAGAGGCAAATGAGCATGGAAAACTATAAACAACCCCTTTGTGAACTTTGGGTCACATTCAGGGCTTAGATAAACTCTACAGTGTCCAAGTAAACAGAGATATGTTTATAAATCCTATGAACTACAAGAAATTTTTTTTTGGTACCCAGAGATGTTTAAACAGTAATTAAAGAATATAGTCATTGATGATAGGGACAAGACCATGAAGATATTAGATGGTCATCAGTAACAATTTCAAAATGAAGAAAACAGCTTGGTGAAGCTAATTTATTCTCTTCCTCTTCTCATAGTTATGGTTATACTATCTAAGATTAATTATCAGCACTATTAGTGATTCTTTCCATAGGAGTACCTCCAAGTAAGTTAGTTAAATAATGCAAGTAATTAAGTAAGTGCCTCTTATTCCAAATAAACTAGTTTAATACCTATTCAATATGGATAAACCTAGGTACTAGTCCATAATCAGCTCTCTACTAAATATTGACCTTGGGAGAGTTACTTAATCTATGAGACTCGATATTCTCATCAGTAAAACTGGAATGATAACTTATCTTATGGAGGCTTTATAGATTATTAAAGAGAATATACTTTTGAAAGTTTATTCTATGATATAGATTTGAACTGTGATAAAGATTTGAACCAAGAGTCTTGCATAGCTTAAGCAAACTTTCTACTATAGAATACATTTTTCAGTTTGTATAATTTGTAAATGGAAATAAATAGCACTTTAAAACTATGTAGTCCTGAGTGCTTGTAAACATCACAAGAGAAATTTTTATTTAAAAAATTGTTTGTTAATGTAGATGATCTCTAATTGTTATTTGATATGTAAGACTTATGGGTAAGAAGAGAAGTGACCAAGGAGAGGAGTACATTGCATTCTTTAAGCAACAAGGATTTTCTTTCTTGGTAGTGTATCTGTAATGCCTTACCCTACACCCAAGTGACTAAGACTCTCTCTGTGGAGTTAGAAGTTAGGAGAAATCACCCTTGTAACATTTTTTATCCTTTTAAAAGTTTCTATTTGGTGAATATCTATTAAATCTCATATTTCTCTTTTGAAATTCTAAGAAAAAATTCTGTCTTACCTATATAAGAAAGTTTTTACAATTTGTAAGCAGAACCCTGGGATATGATCACTTGCTTTGTGCTAGTTACATCATTAACATACAGTAATATGTTGCAGTAAGTGCTCAAAAGCTTGGAGAATTGTATTCATGACACAATACACCATTCCAGCAAAAGACAGTAATTCTAGAAGAGATAGAATTATTTCCCTTGCTATTTCAGCTATTAAAAAACCCTATTCACTTTATATCTTATTTGTAACAAATAATCCTATTATGAATAATTAGCAAATAATAAAACATTACTTTTTTTCAAACTGGCTAAAAATTAAGTTTGTCTTATAATTCTTACTTTATATTAAAGTTAGGAATAATCTCAATATAAAATTAACAGTAGAAACTGAACTCAATAAAACATATACTTACATAATGTATCAAAAGAATGTTGGGGTTGGAAAAATATTGGCCATAAAAGAAAACTTACCATGTCATAACTACAATCAAAACATTTGATACAAACAAAAGCTCACTTAAGGTATTAAATCTTTCCTGACAAATTTACATGGGAAAATACCTGAGTCCCTCCATGAAAATAATTTTACTAAGATAAAGTAAAAATTAATAGAAAATGTTTATCTGCAAATATAAAAAAATCAAAGTATGTAGTGCTAGAGATTGAACACAGGACCTTGGACATGACAGGGAAGTGCCTTGCCACTGAGCTACATGTCTAGCACTATCAAAAAATTACACTGGCCTAATGCTTTCTGTTTCAGGAAACTCTCTCTTGATGGTAATCAACAAATGTTAATATAACTCTTGTTAAAATATATATGGTGATAAACATAGAGCTTACCAGGATCAGAAAGTCAATGTTAAAGTAACCCAAAGTCAAATCAGGCAAATTTAAGTGTAACAATACATTCTTGAAATTTAATACTGATTGAGTAACCTGTATCTAACATGTTTAAGACTAGAAGTTTCTTGGATTTCAGCTTCTTCACATTTGAAGTACTCACATACACATCAATAAATATCTTCAGGATGGGACCCTGGATTTTTCTTTTAAATTCTTCTTTTTGAAAGATTTATTTTTACTGTTTTTAATTGTGTATATGCATCGCCTATGTTTCGGCATGTGCACGTGATTGCAGGTACCTACCCACAGAGATGCATGGGATTCCCCCTGGAGCTGGAGTTACAGGGGGTTGTGAGCTTCCCAGTGTAGGTGCTGGAAATTTAACTTGGATCCTCTGTAAAAGCAGTATACACTCTAGAAACCTCAACAATCTTTCCAGCACCAAAATGTGTTTCAATTATATACATGTGTATGTGGTTCTGCATGTAAATATGGGTACCAAGAGAATTTCTTTGCTAGAAATTTCAACTTTCTTGTAAAGATACAGACATCATAAAAGATCCACAGGTAAGGATAATCACTAAACAAATACATAAAGAGACTACATGAGTATACAAGACACTCAGGAAAGATAGTTTGCTTTAACCTTTTCAGGTTGCTCTTCAATGGGCACATTCTTCTTAGACTGAGCTTTCATAGTCTCCAGTTTGGGTATTTTGTGTGGTAGCATCTTAATGAAGATTCAGCAGTGTTTCTTCCAAGGCAGAGCTGCAATCAGAAAGAAATGCTTTAAAATATCATTCATCAAAGTATCACAAAATGTTGTAGATACTCTTAAGAAAATTTAGTTTTTCTTTTCCATCTCTAGGAAAATACATACCTTAAGACTGAGTATATTTGAATAAAAAGCTTCATTCTATCGTAATTAACCCTGAAAAAATGACTTAAACAACATGGGTTTCAGATATGTCACCTATAAAATAGCAATAAATATCCTATCTTATTCTTCTTCTAATTTGGTGAGACATACCACCTGCTACAGGTGCTATGTCTTTGGCTTAGTCCCTAGTTTAGACTCAGGAATAGTGGGAACAAATTTACATAAGAGTTGTGCAATGAAACAATCAAATACACGACAGCTCATGCAGTATGGTTACTACCTGGTGAACTTGATATTTTGCAAGTCCTGGCCACAGAAATCACCACACTATACAAAAACACAGGAAAATGACTGCATACAGCCATGTATGCATGACAGGTAAGACTGTACCCAAAGCTGGAATTTAACTAGAAGATACTATCATCTAAATCTATATCTACGTATCTTATTTAGACACCTAGGTAAGAAAGTAAAAAGATAAGAGCAGAAAGAAATGAATTATTGAAAGTAATTTGTGGTAAGAATTTAACCATCACCACATCCCTTAGGAGAGTTCTAGCCTTGCCAGTCTCCATATGGGATTTTAGTTTATATTCTAGAAGGTTCCTTTAGTTTGTGAGTCCTTAATAGTTAAGATATACATATGTATCTTTCAAGCAGCTACATTTGCTTTGCTATACAAGAGATCCTTTCAACACTGACAGAGCTGCCCTTCTAAACCCACTCACATTCAATTTCCATTTTATAGTAGCAGATGAGCTAAGTGAATGACTGCCCCAAGTAAAATATTAAACACCACAGATTACCAAGTGCTTCCTAAAGTACTATAAAGTCTTTCTCAAAAACATTTCAGAAAGTTAAAAGGCTGCCATGTGAAGAGGTAGAAATGGGCACAGGTTTTAGAGTTTGAGCAATCAGGCTACCTTACCAGCTCTCAATCTCTGAAAACTCATTTGCAAAGCAACTATAATGCCACTTACATAAAGAGGAGTCATGCAGATCAAATATAAATCTGTATGTACAAAGCATACATGGTAGGTGATCAATAAATGGTGCATCCTACTCTCCTCTCGAATATAAACCAATTTTTTAAAAATCTAAAACTCACAAAACTTGGCCAAGCAGCAATAAAGTTAGATTGGATGTACCCATCCTTTAGTATGTTGTATGAAATCACTTACACCACTATCATTATTCTTGTTTCAAATACATTTTTATGACTTACTAGAGACATATGCTATAAAACTTTTACCTTTACCCTTCAAAAGAAAAGAATAAATGTGTAGTCAAGAGACTAGAAAATTCTCAGCTGATGACTACAGACTAAACTCAGAGAAAATAAAACTATGCAGATGGCTATACTGATTATCCAGAATACAAATAGAATCTGCTTTGAGGGATACATATACTAACTTAGATAAACTAATATCCCAGCCACCAGGGACAGACAGAGGAGAAAGGGAGACCAACACGCCCTAAAACATTATTTTATAAATGGATGTTTTGAGGCTGGGAGATGGTTCAGTGAGTACAGGGCTTGCTCTGCAAGCATGAGGACCTTAGTTTGGATCCACATAACTCATGTAAAAGCCTAGCATAATAATGATACGTTGATACGTGCCTATAACCACAGAACTGGAAGAGGAGGGTGGACACAGATGGATGTCTGTCACCCCTTGGCCACCCAGTCTAAACAGTCTGTGAGTTCCAAGTTCGGTGAGATACCTTGTTTCAAAAATAAAGTGGGAATCAATTGAGTAAGGTACTTGGACTTTGATCTCTGTCCTCTCCCCACCCATGTTCGTGTGTGTGTGTGTGTGTGTGTGTGTGTGTGTGTGTGTGTGTGTACAGAAAATAAAACAAAAACCATAAAACCAGGACCATTAAAGGGCACTCTTGATTTCTACCACCACCTACAAAACCTCAAACTTTCCTTAGAGAAAAGAAATTAGAATACTTTCCTCTTTCCTGATTTTCCCTCTCCCTGGTTTTATGTTGATAATTTTTGGATTCTCTACTGTGCATTTTAACCAACACAAGGGTAGCAGAGTGGAAATGTGACCAAACACACCATAGTAATGGGTAACAATATCATTTTATATAACAGTTGCATGCAGCAAAGCACTGGAAAGAGGGCACAGCATGGTGTCAGTAAAAACAGCACTGGGGTAGAAAATGCCTAGTGTGTAGCTCTGACCCTGTCGGCAATTGTTTCGATGACACTAGACAATCTGAACCTTGATTTTCCAACTAATGAAATGAGGCAACAGGATTACAGCTTCATCCGTATTCAAAGTGTGATCAATGACATGCAACATTAGCAACAACTGTGAGCTTCACAAAATCCCAGGATTCATCTAAACAACATCCCCAAGTGATGTGTGTGCATTTTGAAGTTTAAGAGGCACTCCCCTGCAGTTCCTTGGACCTCTCACCTTCAAAGGCTCGAAGGGAATCGTGGCAGAAGACATCTCTAGGAAAACCAGAGTTGAAGGGGGCTGAAGAAGTGTCAGCAGAAATAAAAGGGATAATGAGAGAAAACAAGTTTCTACCCTTTAATCTGTAGTTC
Organism: Lophiomys imhausi; assembly: GCA_907164525.1. Taxonomy (NCBI): domain Eukaryota; kingdom Metazoa; phylum Chordata; class Mammalia; order Rodentia; family Muridae; genus Lophiomys; species Lophiomys imhausi. Next base: position 6,201 of record CAJQZJ010001084.1, read on the forward strand.
AAAGCATATTTTCAAGTAATCTTCTGTCCTATAAATACAGCAGATCTCACAACACTTGTGCAATAAATCAATTGTGCACACTTTCACTTGTGAAAGACCTTTGGTAAAGTGTTCTGATTCAGCCATGTGTTTTGGATCATCCATCTGAAAGTTGGAACCTACTCTCATTAGCTTTTCCATCTCATCTACCACTAAACATTCCCTTCCCAACTCTGTTTAGGGTTCACTCCAAAGAGTTTCAGCTGACAGAAGGAGATCAATGTTTCCTTACAGGAATAGTGTGCATCCCAACAAGAAAAGACAGGATGCGACAAGTAGCTGGACCAACTAGCAGGTGACAGTGACAGACACTTGAGTTGACATTACACACCAAAGGTGCCTATATCACACAGAGATTAAGGATAGAGCAAGGATCATCAGGAAAAAGAAAAAAGATAGGTGTCCTTACTGACCCAGTCTGCCTCAACCAATCCTGAGCTCTCTCTAACAGGACCCACTAGAGTTTGCTCCAGGAGAAAGCACAATGGTGATTGGTAGCAGGATGCCAGTCAGCATAAACAGGTACTATGATCCCCTGAAAACAAAAGGGAATGAGTATTTTTAAACTGAACTAATGGACCTGCCATTGAGTTGTGGTTTTGAGTTGGACCAGTCTTGGGGAGTAATGCATCTCTACCAAGACATATTTTAATCCTCCTGGAGGATGAGGAAAGAAGAACTACTCAATAATGTAGTGTCATGCCAATCAAAACAACTAACAACCCTTGTAGAGTACAGTATTAAGTCCTGAAGGCTTTACAAATGGCCTTGTAAGGGAACAGGATATACTGTTTGGTCCCTATTTTTATGAAGATTAATTCAGCCCTAGATCTATTCTAATTGTTGCAAAATTTTGTATTGCTTTAAATACTGACCAAAAAGATAGGTACTATTATAACTCCCATTTTACAGATGCCAAAATGTAGCTTGCCAACTGCCCAATATCATAAAGCTACACTGAGGCACACTAATTTTATGGCATAGATATTCTCATTTATTTCATTTATATATTAATTCAGTTGTTCAGCAAATGACTAAAGGAGGACAAGCTTTGTTCCCAAAACTAGAAAATATATGGGAGGAAATGACAAAAAGTTTACAGCATTTATAATCTGTCTAAACCTCTGAGGTGGCAAAAAAAAGATGATATTCCAGAGATAAATCTAGGACTTTATTTACATACAGCAAGTACTCTACCACAGAACTACATCCCTACCTTCATTATTAGCCCATCCTCCTGACAGTCTCTCACAGCCTCACATTAAAGATATTATTACAAAACCAGGCCCTCTTCTTTTTATAATCTCCATCCACATGACTTCCAGTAAGCATCATCAGTGTGCATAACTATGTCCCACAAGGATTAAAAATTAATATGAGTTACTGTTATTTAGTTAAAAGAAGAAAAAGCTCGCCAATCAAAAGCAACATAAAAATTATGAAGTAATTTAGGTTTATATATTGCTTTCTAGCTCATCATACAACAAAACAAAAATTTACTTAATAAATGTTGTTATTGTTGGTGTTGTTTTTAAATCGTTTTGGTTTTGACCTTAGGATTTCACCATATAGCCTGAGATGCTTCAAAGTCAGGATTGCCACGCATCATTTTCCAAGTGCTGGGAATATGGGCATGTACCACCATGATTAGCTCTTTCTAAAACTTAAAACTGTATTTCCTGTTAGCCTTCATGTCTCAAGTTCATTTAACCTTCTCTCAGGGTAGTAACCAAAGAGGACACAGAGGGAACAAGTGATAGCCCTTAACTCCATCATTTTCCAATATACCACCCCCAGGTATTCAATATGAGTTGTTTCCTCCCTAAACCCTATATTAGAGCCCAGTAGAAAAAGTTATTATGTCACATTTAAAATATATTCTAGATGGGTCCATGATTTAAATGTGAAAATGTAACCATAAGAATATAGATTAAAATGAAAGAACATTTTCATAACTTTAGGGAAAAACTCTTACACAACAAAGAATCCTCTCGATAGCTGCAAAGGAAGGAAGCCATCTTTCAAAGGGTGACAAAATTTGAGAATATCAATGGATTTCTCATCAGGAAACATGATGCAAGAAAGAGTAGCACAATATTTTCTAAGAACCTAAAATAGAGATCTGCCAATTCAGAAATATATATGCAGAGACAACATACTTTAGGAATGAAGAAGAAAAATCAAGCTTTTCTCAGATTATGGGAAACCAAGAGAATCTGTCGCCAATAAGTTACAAACAGAATGCTCAAAAAATATCAAAACAAATAACCAAACAAACATTTTTTAAAAAGGTAATGGGGAAGTACTGGAATACCAATAAGAAAAATAATGAGAAGAGTGAAAAATAATAGAGGGGCTAGAGAGATAGCTTGGTAGTTAAGAATGCTTACTACTTTTGCACAGAATCTGGGTTCAATTCCTAGCACACTCACAAGACAGCTCACAACTGCCTATGACTTCAGTTCCAGGGCATCTGACAATGAAAAGGGAAAAAAATTAGTAAAAATATAAATTAAAAAGCTGGTACTTTAAGAGATGAAACACTTGACAAGCTCTAGGAAGACAGACAAGGAAGAAAGAGAATTTACCAATGTGAAAAAGACACTGAAGGAATCTAAAGAGATGACTCAGCAATTAGGAGCAGCTGTTGCTCTTACAGAGGACTCAAATTTACTTTCTATCACCTACATGGAATGGCTAACAACTGCAACTCCAGTTCCAGGAGATACAATGTCCTCTTCTAGACTACAGGGATAAACACATTGCATGCAACACACACACACACACACACACACACGTTATAGAGGTATTCAACACAACAGTGATAGAATCCAAATTTAAGAAATCAGATCTCACTGGCACAGAGTATGGTGGTATACACCTATAAACTCAGTTTTCATGCAGGAGGGTGAGTCAAGATAGTTAGTTCAAAGCCAGCCTGAGCTACATATGCAGACGTTGTCCCAAAAAATAAAGGAGTTGGAGGAGAGAAACAGACAGACAGAGAGGAAAAAAGTAAAACACCAGAAATAAAAGAACTATGTCAACTATAGTGATATTATCATAGATACTTACATATGGCTAAATTAATCAAATCATACATAATAAATATTTACAGGTCTTACATTTCAATAAAACTATTTAAAATAGGACATCAAACAGAACATATCAATAAAGATCCTACTGACATGAAAAGAATCAGCGAATATTTATATGCAAACAAGCTGATCAACTTAAAAAAAATATAGCAATTCCTCCGAAACTGCAAATATCCATAGCACACCCAATATGAAATAATTTGAGTGAATATTTTAAAAAATATTTTTTAATTCAATGCATTTATAAAATGTTTACTATATCTACCAGTATCTACTTCCATATTCAGACATATCTATCTATCTCCAACTATCCTTAGCACCCCTCTACCACATATCCTTCCCAGGTCTACATCCTGCTTTTAATTTGTATTATTAATGACTCCCCGAGTCCAATTCCTGCTACCCATCTGTTAATATATTAGTTCTGTGCCTATCCTAAAACAAACCTAACCAAACCGAAAACAAAAACAAACCCTCATGAGGTAATAAACAAACACAGTGATACCGAAACCATCCAATCACAACACTAAATGTATAAATAAGTAAAATTTCAGCTCAACATAACTCATAATATAGAAGCAAAATAATTTACATGTGAACATGTATGTATATAAGCCCACACTTATAAAAATTAAAATTGTAACTTATAATTCCTCTAAAAATTAATCTCCATGCACAGGTACTTTACATGGAGAAATAAAGCAAGAATATAAAGATATTTGGCATTAGTTTTGTGCCTAGCTTGGAACAACAACAAAAAAAAAAAACTTAGGCAGTAACATGTCAAATAACTAATTCAGAAAAATTCCGAAGACATCACAAATTACTTATAGGATAACACTGCTCATTATATAGAAGCAAAAGCCTTAATATGCATGGATATAAGCACACAGTTTAAAAAACTAAAGTTTTATTTTATAATTCCTCTAAAATAAATCTCCATGCCAAGGTACTTTACATAGAAATAAACCAAAAATTTAAAGAATATTTAATATTAGTTCTATCCCTAGGTAACAATAAATCAATAGATAGATAGATAGATAGACAGACAGATAGATAAATACTCAGGCAATAACATACCAACTCAATGATACAGAAACCATCCAATGACAGCACATAAAAGACAACTTACAGACCAATGTCACTCACAATACAGAAGCAAAATCCTTAATATGCAAACATATATATATATATATATGGCCACACTTTAAAAAATTAAATTTTAACTTATAATTCCTGCAAAAATTAATTACCAGGCACAGGTACTTCACATGGAGAAAGAAATCAAGCATTTAAAGAACATTTAATATTAGTTTCATCCCTAGCTCACAATAAATAGGTAGATAGATTTATAAATAGATAGATACTCAGGCGGTAACATGCCAATTCAGTGATACAGAAAAATCCAAACACAGCACAATAGAAGAAAACTTACAGTCAAATGTCACTTGCAATAAAGAAGCAAAATCCTTAATATGCACACATAGATATAAACCCAGTTTAAAAAATTAAAATCATAACTTATAATTACTCCAAAATTAATTTGCAGACCCAGGAACTTCACATGGAGAAATAAACCAAGCATTTAAAGAACATTTAACACTACTTGTATTCCTATCTCAAAACAAACAAAAAAACTAAGAAAAAAAATCCAGGAGGTAACATGTCACCTCAGTGATACCAAAAGCATCCAGGACAGCACACCAAAAGGAAGTTACCGGCCAAATCACTCATAATATACAAGCAAAGTCTTAGGAAGATACTCACAAACATATGTAAGCCCACAGTTTTAATTTTTTTTTAAATTTCTGATTCTTCTAAACATTAATCTCCATGCCTAGATACTTTACATGGAAAAATAAACTAAGCACTTAAACAATATTTACTATTAGTTGTATCTGTTGTTCATAATAAATAAATAGATAGATAAATACTCAGGTGGTAACCTGCCAACTCAGTGATACAGAAACCATCCAAAGACAACACAATAAAAGAAAACATACAGACCACTGTCACTCACACTATAGAAGCAAAATCCTTAGGAAGATACTAACAAATGCTTATAAGCTCATAGGTTAAAAAAAATCTAATTCATAATTTCTCTAAAAAATACCATTCCAAGTACATTACATGGACAAATAAAATCAAGCATTTAAAGGATATCTAGTTTTATCCCTAGCTCATAATAAATAAATAAACAAATAATAGACAGACAGACATTCAGGGGGTAACATGCCAACACAATAACACAAAAACCATTCAACAACAACACAATAAAAGAAAACTGGCAGCAAAAACCTTAATATGCACACATGGATATTAAGGATAAGCCTGAGTTTTAAGACATTAAAATTATAACTTATAATAACCCCCAAAATTAATTTCCATGCCCAGGAACTTCACATGGAGAAACAAACAAAACATTTAAAAATATTTAACATTACTTCTATTCCTATCTCAAAACAAAAAAAAAAACTCAAGTGGTAACATGCCACCTCACTGATCCCAAAAGCATCCAAAGATTGCACACCAAAAGGAAATTACAGGCCAATTCACTGATAATAAACACACAAAATCCTTAGAAAGATACTAACAAATATATGTACGCTCACAGTTTAAAAAATTAAAGTTTTAATTTATAATTCTTATAAGCATTCATCTCCATGACTTGCTACTTCCCTTAGAGAAATAAATTAAGCATTTAAACAGTATTTAATATTAGTTGTATCCCTAGCTCATAAAAAATAGATAAATATTCAGGCAGTAACATGTCAACTGAGTGATAGTGAAACCACCCAAAGTCAATGCAATAAAAGAAAACTTACAGGGCAATGTCACTCATAATATACAAGCAAACCCCTTAAGATACTAACAAACATATATAAGCCCACAGTTTTAAAAAAATTAAAATTTTAATTTATAATTCCTCTGAAAAATTAATCTCCATTCCTAGGTATACTACATGGAGAAATAAATCAAACATTTAAAGGATATTTAATACTAGTTTTATTCCTACCTCATAATAGTGATAAACCAATATACACAGACAGACTGACAGACAGAAAGACAGACAAAACAGGCCAACTCAATAACACAAAATCCATCAAATGATAGTACAATAAAAGAAAACTTACAAGTCAACATCACTCATAATATTGAAGCAAAAACCTAAATGTGAACACATGAATATGTCTGTTTTTAAAAATTAAAATTATATCTTATAATAACTCCAAAACTAATATCCAGGCCCAGGAATTTAATATTGAAAAACAAACCAAACATTTAAAGAATATTTAATATTACTTCTTTTCATATGTCATAACACAATAATACTACCAAAAATAACCCCAAAAACCTCAGGAGATAACCTGCCACCTCACAGATTCCAAAAGCATCCAAAAACAACAAATGAAAATGAAGTTACAGGCCAATTCACTCATAATATACAGGGACAACCCTTAACATACTAACAAATATATGTAGGGCCACAGATTAAAATTTTTAAATTTTAATTTATAATTCCTATAAACTTTACATGAAAAATAAACCAAATATTTAAGGAATGTTTAATATTAGTAGTATCCCTAGCTCATAATAATTAAAGAAGTAAACAGACAGACAGGCAGACAGTCAGACAGACAGACAAATAGATAAATACTCACGCAGTGACATATCAATTCAATGACACAAAAACTGTCAAAGGACAGCACAATAAAATAAAACATACAGGCAAAAATCACCCATAATATAGAAGTGAAATCCATAATATGGCCACATGTTGATAAGCCCACAGATTACAAAAAATAAAATTATATCTTACAATTCTTCCAAAAGTTAATTTCCAGGCCCAGGAACTTCATATGGAAAAACAAACCGAACATTGAAGGAATATTTAACATTACTTCTACCCCTACCTAAAAGCACAACAAAACTAAAAAGATAAAAAAAAAA